>NDGN011376683.1:0-19093 GCA_002564285.1 Tympanoctomys barrerae
TGCCTGGCAAGCTCAAGGGCTTGAGTTCAATCCCTGACTCCGCAAAAAAAAAAAAAAAAAAAATTATAAAGAATTAAGGAATGGGGGCTATTAAGATAGTTCATCAGACTAAAGTGCCTGCTTAGGCACAGTGTAGGAGCTGGGGTTCGATCCAGGTGTGCCATGTCAGCTCCAGCCCTGGAACACACTGGGAAAGTGATCAAGACTGGGCATAGTGGTGTGTGCCTGTAATCCCAGCAGTTGGGGGGCTGAAAACAGGAGAATCAGTACGAGTCTGACCTACATAGTGAGACCCTGTAGATCCTGTATTAAATACATAAAAAAAAAAACGAAGGAATCTAAGTGTTGATTCTTTGAAAGAATAAATGAAATTGATGAACACATAGTAAACTTTATCAAACAACAAAGAAAGAAAAGAAAGTCTCAATCCCTGCACTAAAAATGAAAAGGTTGCAATCATTACAGAGTCTGTGAAAATTCAGGAGATCATCATTACCTACTTCAAAAATCTTATTCTCATATGATGGAAAATACAGAAGAAATATACATATTATTAGATATGTATGAATTATCAAAAATGAACCAAGAAGATATAAAAATTTTGAATAACACAATATCAACTAATGAAATTGAAAATGTAATTAAAAACTTACCAACAAAGAAAACTCCAGGTCCAGCTAAATTGACAGCTGAACTCTAATAGGAATTTAGAAAAAAATTAAGGCCAATACTCCTCAAATTAATTAACATTGAAAGGGAAGGAATTCTCCCTGACTTGTTCCTGGAGGTAAGTATTACCCCAATACTAAAACCAGAGAAAGACTCAACCAGAAAAGAGAACCATAGTTCAATATCCCTAATGAGCATAGGTTTAAAACTCTTCAGTAAAATAGTATCAAACAGAACGCAGCAAATCATAATGAAGATAATACAGTATGGCTAAGTGAAATTCATCCCAGAAATGCAGGGTTGGTTCAATATTTCAATATACACAAATCTATAAATATAATTGTCATTTCAATAGTTCCAAATACAAAAACCATATGATCATCTCAATAAATGCAGAAAAATCTTTTAATAAAGTCCAACATTCATTCATGATAAAAACTCCACATAAATTTGGAATAGATGGTCTTAATCTCAATCTCAATCTAAAACATATCTATGGCAAACCAACAGCTGATATCATACTAAATGAACAAAAGCTGAAAGCTTTCACCCTGAAATCAGGAACAATACAAGGATGCCTGCTATTAGCACACCTTTTCAACATATTTCTGGAAACATTAGCCAGAGCAATTAGACAAGAAAGAGAAATGAAGGAATATAGGAAAGGAAGAAGTTAAGCTATTATTATTCACCGATGACATGGTTATCTACAGAGGAGATGCCACAAATTCTACCAAAAATATCATAGAATTAATTAAAAAATTAAGTAGCATATCTGGATATAAATTAAATACTCAAAAATCAATAGCATTCCTGTACACAAACAACAAACTCACTGAGAAAGACATTAGAGAAACCACATCCTTCATAATAGCATCCAATAAAATAAAATACTTAGGAACTAATCTAACAAAGGAAATAAAACATCTTTATAATGAAAATTATGGGGGATAGGGGGATGGCTCAGTGGAATAAGTGCTTGCCTGGCAAGTACAAGGTCTTGAGTTCAATCCCTGGTACTGCAAAACAAACAAACAAACAAACAAACAAATTATGATACTCTGAAAAATAAGTGATTGAAGAGGATATCAGAAAAATAGATATTCCTTGTTTATGGATTAGAAGAACAATTTTGTGAAAATTGCTGTACTTCCAAAACTGTTATACAGACAAATGCTATCCTGAACAAAATATACAAGTATCATACCTTTATGATACAACTTTCATAAAATTCACTTAGAGCTAGAAAAGACCTAGAATAGCAAAGGCAATCCTGGGCAAGAAAGGTAAGGCAGGAAGCAACACAATTCCTGACTTCAAATTATACTACAAAGCTACTGTGGTAAAACCAGCATGGTAATAGCAAAAGAAATAGACCTGAGGATCAATGGAACAGATTAGAAGATACAGACACAACTAAAATCAAATTTAGCCACTTTAGTTTTGATAAAGGAGGCAAACATATTCATTGAAAGACAGGTGACCTCTTTAATAAATGATGCTGGAAACATTGGCTTTTCACATGCTGAAAATTAAAAGTAGACTAGACGTGTCTATCACCATACACAAAACTAATTCAAAATGGATTAAAGATCTAAATAGAAACACAAGTCTATTGGAAGAGTGGAAATACTTCAAAAAATCAACAACTGTGATCTCATCTTATTAAAAATTTTTTGCAAATCAAAAGAAAGAAAATTCACAATCTGAAAAATTTTAGAAAACTGTTCCTCAGACAAAGGACTTCCATGGAGAACATATAAAGAATTTTTTAAAAATCTGACCCCTAAATGTCAGACTCAATCCAAAAATGGCCATCTGAGTTGAATATACACTTCTCAGATGCAGAAATGCAAATGGAACATAAATATGTAAACAAGTGTTCAACATCATTGGTCACTTGAGAAATGAAAATTAAAACAACAGTGATATCCCTTTCATCCCAGAAAGAATGGCTGTCACCAAGAAATCAACTAACAACAAATACTGGAGGGAATATGGGGAAAAAAGAATTCTTCTCCATTGTTGCTGGGACTGTAGACTGGTGGAACCACTGTGGAGATCAGTATGGAGATTCCACAAAAATAAATAGGATTCTAGGTCCCATTAGACCCAGCTCTTCCCCTTCTGGGTATTTTTCCAGAACATATGAAAACATCATATCACATATCATGTGTGTATTCATACTTACAGAAGCACAATTTCTAACAGCTAAATCTTGGAAGCAAACCAAATATACCATAAACTGAGGAATGAATAAAGGAGGTATGTGTATTTTTTTTTTTTGTTACAGTGGAGTACTACTCAACTATAAAGAAACATACACTCATGGCTTTTATAGGTAAATGGATATAACTAGAGACCACACTCAGAAATAAGTTAAGAGGCTGGGGAAATAGCTCAGTAGAATAAGTGCTTGCCTTGCAAGAGCAAAGGGCCTGTGTTCAATCTCCAGTTCTGCCAAAACAAACAAACAAACAAACAAACAAACAAACAAACTTGGGCTTCTTTAGCATTTGGTCCAGGGAGATAGCTCAGTAGAATAAGCGCTTGCCTGGCAAGCTCAGGGTCCTGAGTGCAATCCCTGGTACCAGAAAAAAAAAAAAAAAGAAAGAAAGAAAGAAAAAAAGAAAAGAAAAAGAAAAAAGAGAGAGATAAATCAGACTCATTTGTGTCAACATCGTGCTGTCTCTGTAGTGTAAGCAATTTAAAGAGTAAATAAGGCCAAAAATGGTATTGGAAAAGAAAAAAGAAAAAAGAGAAAAGAAAAAAAAAACTCGTCAAGCAGAAAGAACAACTGGGATGGGTTAGAAGAGAAAGGGAAAAAAGATATGTATGTAGGATACTTGTAGTACTAATTTCTATTAGCTCATTGAGAGGAACTGTTAGTGCTTATGCTTTCTGATCAATTTTACACAACTCTATCTGGTAATCTGAGCAACTACTTTTAAGATAACAATATGTAATATAATAATTATTAATTTCCTATCATGGTGTTTTGAAATTCTGTATCACTTTTATTATTCTTCTCTCCTTAAAATAGAAAAAAAAAAACCTCAGACAGATTTACTTCAAATAATTTCTAAGGCAATAAATTCCAATATTGATCTCATGTTGTTAGAGTTCTCTTCCCTTGCTTTTTGATCACTCTGATTCGAGATCTTTGGAATGAGTTAAACTGTTTTTAACCATTATGGAGCATATTTTTCACCAGGTTGATCTTTTTCTATAGTCTCTCCCTTTATTTATTGGATCAGTCTGATTCTAGATCTAGTTTCTGGAATGATTCTGACTTATTAGCTTTTTACAGATATTTCTTTGGTCATCCAAGTCATATCTTGGGATGACAATGTAGTTTAGTAGTTGACATTGTTCTTGGATGACCACATATCTTCTTTTGGGGGCAGAATGTGAATAGCAAAGTGGGAAGCCAATGTAAGATGAGTTTGTAATTAGGTTACTTGTTCCTTGTTTCTCCTACTCTCCCATCCTGCAGCTGATCAGGGTGACCAAGGTCCTGGTGCTGCTCCCAGATAAGGCATCATGGAACAATTTGAGTTTTGATTCAGAAACCATGTGCATGGAAAGAAAACATTCTCTTAGGCTTTCACGGAGAGCAAACTGGTCAAGCAATGACCGTGACTCATCTGCATGGCTGACACTGACAAAGGATCTACAAAGGATCTACAGGGTTTCAGGGCAAATCCTAAAGGGATTTGACTGACCTTATCAGATACAAAAGTTACATTTCTGGTTATATAGGTCTTGATTTATCTTGATCTTAACCATCCAACAGAGAAGTATAAAAACGAGGTATATAAATTAAAGCCATATAAATATGCTGAGCTGTAAAAGGCTCAAGTCAACAACTTCTTACATGGCCAGTTCTACGGATAACCCACTACTATTATGTACTACTGGACTATATTGGGTTATTTTGCTGAATTCACACATCTACAGTAATTAAATGGCAATGGAATACCTATCTCTGACAAAACTAAACATTAGTTTAGTTTTGCCTCAGCTTCCCAGGGGGCTGGGACTATCATCAGTTTGCGCCACCAGACCTGCCTTATATTTTACCTAATTTTTTATTTGTTTCTTGCAAATCTGATTCAAGCCTTTAATGGCAGAAAATCTACCTACATAAGTAGAAAGCTAAGATTTTGACAGGATATGTATATGTATATGTATATGTATATATATAAATGAGTTGTACATAAAACTAATGAGAAAAAAAAATTAAATTAAAACCATGAGTAGAGGGAAGAGAAACGAGATTATAACACTGACAAAACAGGAAAAATGTAAACTTAAATATAAAATTACTCAATAGCATTCCCTTTTGTAAAATTAAAAAAATGCCTTTTGTTTTGTCTTCTATGATTTAATTTACTTGATACTCTTAAAAGGGCAACAGCAAAGGAACAAATAAAGGGACTATGTGCGCATGATTGTCCCAGACATAAAACTCAGTGCTTCTCTACATGTCTAAATCAAGTAAGAACGTCTGCCTCAAATACTTTGTACAGCAATCTATGCCAATGTTGATCTCTTTTCTACAATTTCTCCTTCCTTTGTTTATTAGATCAGTTTTATTCTAGATCTACTTTCTGGAATAATTCTGACTTAATAGCTTATTAAAGAGTATTTCTTTGGTTACCCAAGTAGTATTTTGGGATGATAGAATAGTTTATTATCTTCATTTTTGTAGTACATACATAAAAACATATGTTTTAGGGCTGGGGAGATGGCTCAGTAGAATAAGCACTTGCCTGGCAAGCGCAAGGGCCTCAGTTCAATCCCTGGTTTCAGAAAAAAGAAAAAGAAAAAGAAAAAAAATATATAAATGTTTTAAAATTATGGGCCTCTACACTTAAAAAGGTAAATTATAATGGGTACAAGCTATGTCTGACAGATAATGGGTAAAAGCTATGTCTGACAGATAAAATAATCTTTCTTATGTACAGAAAATATATAATTTTGAATTCATCAAAATGAAATATTTTTGTGTTGCAAATAACATTGGAAAATGAAGACATGCACAGAGTGAGAAAATTATTTATATATCATACATAGTAACTATATCCTGAGTACAAAAGAATGTTTGTAACTCAATAATACTAAGATAACCTAATTTGAAAATGGAATATGTGTAGGAATATTTCTCCAAGGATAGCAAAATAATCTTGACACGGAAAGATGATTGCCATTAGGCATTTGGGAAATGCAAATCAAAGCCACAAGAGCAAACCTGAGGTTGTCTACATTAAAAAAAAACAGAAAATAATATGCTGACAACAATGTGAAAAAATTGGTTCATTCATACTTAGCTCATTGGAATGCACAATAGTGAAACTACTACTGTGAAAAATAATTTGGCACTTCCTCACATGTTAAACTAGAGCCTATGTATGACTCAATGACTCTACTTTTTTGTTATTTACCAAAGATAAGGGGAAAATAATGCATATACACACACTCACCAAACAAACAAACAAATAAACAAAAGAAGCACAGGAATTTTAATTCAATATCATATTAAGCAAAAAGTAGAAATAACTTAGGTGTCTATCAGCTGATAAAAGGGTTAAAAAATACAGCATTTTCAACCAAATGAAATATTCAGCAAGACCTAGGAATGAAGATTGAATATAAGAATGATAGATAGATACATAGATACATAGATAAATATCATGTGTTATATCTTATATCTAGATGTCCCCTCATACCCTGATTTATTCATTGATGGGGCTTTTTTAGAGTGAGTTGATCATGTGTGTGTGTGATACTGGATTATGGATTTGTGATAACTAGATTAGCCTACTAGTCACTATAGCATATTTGTGGGTATGAATAATAAGAAGGCCCTCTCTGGGTGTGGGTGACGTTACCAAAAAGGCAGGTAGTTTTTATGAAAGGAAAGAGGAAAGGAAGTCTTCCTCCCCACCCTGCCTGGGACTGTTTCTCTTCTGTGACATTCTCCTGTCATGTTGTCCTGCCTTGTAGCCAGCTGACTATGTATTGAAAGCTCTACAAAACTGTTACCTAAAATAAACCTCTCATCTCTTAACTTGTGAGTACGGGGTGTTTCATCTTGGCAACGAGAACAGTAACTAATACATCATGGAAATATATACTTTAAAATACAGTATCTTGTGACAAATCATCAGATATTTCATTTTTATGAAATATTAATAATAGCTGCATAGAAATAGAATGTAAACTAATGTTTGTTAAGGCCTATGAAAGGAAATAGTAATGAGTAAATTTTTTCTTTATACATTTTTAAAAAAAATTTATTTATTTGTCTGATACAGGGTCTCACTTTGCAGTTCAGACTCAGTGATCTTCCTGTCTCAGCCTCCTCAGGGTTAGGATTACAGGCACACACTGCCATGCCTGGTTTTGGTGGCTAGCACAGTGTGCCCAGTGTTCTAGGGCTGGCACAGCATGTGGTACTGGGGATCGAACCTGGGTTCTCAAGCTTGCCAGACAGGCATTTAGACTGCTGAGGTATTTCCCCAGCTATGAGGATTACCTTTTAATCAACCTTGAGGCTTTTTTTTTTCATTTATGTATTTGGTACAGGGTCTCACTATGCACCTCAGACTTGTATTGATCCTCCTGCTTTCAGCCTCCCCAGAGCTCATGCCCAGACTTGTCCACCAGCTCAGCCTGCCTGGGGTTAGGGTGCCTGCACTGAGTTTTCTTTAGATGTGAGAAAAATGTCAAAAATTAGATTGTGGTGATAATTCCACAAATCTGTGAATGTACTAATATTCATTGAATGGTACACTTTGAGTGGGGAGTTGCATACTATGTGATCTATCAATAAATTCTTAAAATAATTGTTACTTAATAAACTTGCCTCAAAAGAGAAAATTCAAAACTTCTTTAGAGTCAAAAGAGAAATAAAAGACATCACCCAGAAGTTTCTCTTTGAAAATAAACAATAAACATATAAAAAGGAGTTCGCCTTATTGATTATCAAAGTAATGCATATCAAACAAAACATGAGATATTTTCCCAATCAGATTCACAAAGTTAAGGATTGACCAAGGCTGGTGTTGGTGATGTTATACATAAATATCTTCTCACCCTTAGACCTTCTAAATGCTGAAAACAGGTCTTCTAGGAGGAGCTTCTGCAAAATGTTTCAGCTTGAGTACAAAGTAACTTCACCGTCAAGGCCACCCAGCACAAATTTTATACACACACATTCAAAATGTATCACTGCAGGGCACTAGAAGTCAGGCTTCGACTTTGACTCCCTGCTGGGATGGTCTAGGGTCTGACTAGAGGCCTGAGAAGCTAAGATATCTGAAACATGAAATCCATAGTGGTCCCCAACACCTGGTACAAATTGGTCAATTGTTTGGACATGTTTTTGGCATCTGGACAGTTGGCTTCACTTTACTGTGCATGTTGAGCAAAAGCCAGTCTTGTAAAAATGTTGTTGTTGAAAATATACCCAGCGGACTTGATCACAATGTGTTTGTGATGCCTAAGGACTGGCTCCTCTTCTCTAGAGTAGTAAGAAAACCATGGTTTGTCCGGAAAATGGGGTTTTCTGTGCCCAGCACAAGTAATGCAAACATATGCACTTGTTAAAACATAAACTATTGAATAAAACATAAAGACTCAGATTAATTACAACTTGCCAAAAATGAATTATGAAGAAACAGAAATGGGAGCAGACCAACAAGGCCAACAAGGAGTAATCAGACAGAGGCAGTAATGAAAAGCCTCCTATCAGAAAAAAAAACAAAAACAAAAAACAAACAAACCAACCAAAACCAAACCTACATCCAGATTACTTCATTGCTAAATTTCACCGAATAGTTAAGGATCCCAAATATTTTTAAATAAACCCCAAACACTGGAAAGGCAGAGAATTCTTTTGTTTCTTCTGGGTCTGACATTTGAGATGTTTTTATAATGAAATGACTCCTAAAACCCCCAGTAATCAATGTAGAACAGTCTAGCTGATGAACTCAGCAGCCCAGACAGGGCAGCAACAATGTGTGACAATGACTAGTCCCACGGTGCATGCTCGCACTTAACTCTTCAGATTACTTCCATTTACACCAATGTGGAGGCCAGTGTTACCCTGATTCCAGAACCAAACAGCAATACAACATAGAAAGAAAGCTGTTGATCCATATCTAAGGAACATGGATAGTGAAATCTCCAGCAGAACCCTCACAAATGATCCATTGGCACATCCAATGGATTATTTGCTGTGACCGATCAGGATTCATTCTAGGGCCCAAGAACATTCCGTACATCCGAATCACTAAGAATGCACAGCATTTTGATAGAATGAATGCCAAAAATCATATGATTATCCTGATAAACTCAGAAAAGGTATTTGATGAAAAACTCAATATCACCACATGATAAAATTGTCCTGACATATTTGGTACCGAATGAATGTACCTCACTCTAATTAAAATCGCTGTGAAGTAATTCAGCAGTTTACATTCTACTGGCTCCGAGTGGACTGTCTTCAGAAAGTTAGAAGGAAGACAGAAGAGAGCAGAAAGAAGCTACCTTGAAAATCACAATAATAATGTGTAGGGTGTAGTTGATAAATAACTCTTAAGGTCGTAGCATAACATTTTTCCAGGTCTGGGGAAAAATACTAAAAGCAATTTATTCAGCTTTAGGGAATGAACTCAGGACCTTCACACAGTGCTACATCCCTAGCCATTTTTTATTTTTTATTTTTTATTTCAAAACAGGACCTTACTAAGTTTCTAAGTTTCTTAGGCTGGACTTCAACCCGCAGTCCTCCTGCCTCAGCTTGCCCCACCCCCAGCCTCCAAGTATACTCATATTTAGAGCCACACAATTCATGGTAGCTCAACCCTGGAAGTGACCTATCAATAGATGAACACTCAATGAAATTGTGGCAGTTATCCCCACTGGAGTATATTGTTTTTGGCATAAAGAAGGATAAACTTGAGTCATTTGTAGAAAAAGGATGCAGCTTGAGACCATAATGCTATGTGAAATAAACCAGGAACATGTGCTTAAATATCATACAATTTCTCTGATAGGACATTGCTACGATTTGTGTCTAGTTGTCCCCCCCAAAGCCTCACGCAGCCATGGGGCAGACTTCTAGAGTTTGTGATTAACTCATGATCCACTGGGATTATGGGTGAGCACTGCTGGAATTATGGGTATAAGTGTTTCTGGGATTATGAGTGTGAGTTCTGCACCCAGTCTAGGGCGAATAGCCTGAATGCAACATAAGAGAGACAGACTTGCTTTCTGTTGCTATTGTTGCTGCTACTCCTCCCTTTTGCTCTTGCTGTTTTTCTTCCTTCTGCTGCCATGAACTGCTGCTCTCTTCCATGTGCTGTTCTGCCTTGGAGAAAACTGAATATGGACTGAAATCTCCACTAACTGTGAGCTGAACAAACCTTTCCTTCCTTCATTTTGGGTGTTGTGTATCTGTCCCTCAATGAGAGAGTAACTGAGATGGAATTGTCTCAAGTATAGTTAGCATACTAAAAGCTAGCCAGTAGGACACAGGGAGATAGATCTCTGACAAATAGGAAGATGCCTGAGAGGTGAAAGGAAGTGAAGGGAATGCAGAAAGAATTCAGATGTGCTGTGTGCACACACCAACTCCCCACAATAAATATAATCAGTGTGCACCACAGACATGGACTAGTAAAACATTATAAAAACACTTTAAAAATGCAATTCAGAGCTTCATCATAGAGGGACTGGAGTGTGGTCACCTCTGAAGCAAAGTGGGACCATGAAGGCAAATGGCAGACCGGGACAAGTCTGGCTTGGAGTGCAGAGTGAAACAAAGACATGCTGGGAGCCTTTTTTAGATGTTTTCCTGAACAGATTCAACACAAATTACTTGGCATCTGTTGTTGTGGGATTAACTGAGTTAGTACATGTGAAGTACTTAGCAGACCGTCTGCTATCACCGTAAGCATCCAGGAAATGTTGCCTATTGCAATCACAGTAAATGGGCTACTTGCCAAGGGCAGGGAGCAAAACGGTCCCTAACATTTGCAAGGTCTGGAGGAGAGCACAAAGGGAGGACCACACATCCTGAATGCTGTACATAGACACGGAGATCTGTTCAGTGTTTCCTAGCACCCTGCCTTGAGTGGTGCAATGATCCAAGGAGTCAAATTTGAGTTTAGCTATTGCAGTTGCCCATGGAAGGAGAAGAGCCACTGAAATCCGAGCCACACTCCTCAACCCCCACTTGCTGCCTCTGACCTGCACCTAGAAGGCCCTAGGAAGCATGTGGCTGGGTGCCCCAGTATGCCTGCTGCACTTCAGCCCACATTCCTTGCAAGCAGCTCCCCTTAGACAACAAGGTGATGCACAGAAAAGTGTTCCAGTGGAGCATTAACTGGGGAAGCAGTTGACATAGACTCAAGAAGAAGCAGCCTCAGTCTGTTTGCTCAGAAAATCTGGAAGGGAGGTTGTGGGCTCCAGGTGGATGCTTGCCTTTCATCAGCAAAGTCCTCTGGCATGGCGAGGGTCAAAGCTTGAAGGTGGTCATAGAATGACCTCTAAAGGGCAGGCCCAGGACATGCCAGAAGCTCACATGGAAGGGTCAAAGGAAGAACAAATAAGCAGAGAGACATAAATATAACTCAGTGGTTAATTTTCCCAAAAGTTGAGGAAGTTCTCTTCTGGGACATTTTCCCTCTTTTATAAATCAAATACTTGCACCCTTACACGTGGTCTTTCACCTGTGTCTGGTCTTCTTTGAAGTCTGAGAGGTGGCCAGGGCCCTCCAGGGGTGCCTCCTCTATGGACTCTGTTCATTAAGACCCAGTGTTTGCCCTCCCTTACCTGACATCCCAGTGCGAGGAAAGAGAAAGGATAAAAAGTGAATTGCATTGAAGTGATAAACGATAATAGAGTATGATTATTTCAAAAAATGAAAAAAGCGAAAGTGAATTCTGAGAGGGAAAGTGATGTGAAGGGATGTTTAGCAGGGATGATCAGAGAAGAGCTCTACCAGGAGGTCATGATTAAACTGAAGCCATGGAGAAAACACAGATTTATGTGCAAAAATTCAGAACAGAGAGTCTGTGTGACAGGAATGCCTGTTTAAAGCCCCAGAGATGAAGAAGAGCAGGGTGTGCTTAATCCACAGAAGGAAGGTCAAGGCAGCACAGATATAGGAAGGGTTCCTTCTTGGGAATGTTGAATTTATAATAATGAATTATTCATTAATTATCTAAACAAAAATATTGATAAAGCAGTTTGATATTTGCATCTGGAGTTCACAGGCTAGGTATCAGAACTGGCTATAGAAATTCTACTACTGGATTTTCGTAAAGTTTTATCAGCAGGGTGATGGTAGGTAACACTAAGGGATTAGCAAAGATCGCTTAAAGAAAGTGGGCAGTAGCAAGCTGGGTAAAAATAGAATTCTCAGGTCTTCTAAAGCCAAAAAGAAGAGAATACAGAAAGCAGGTGTATCTGAATTTGGAAATCATTTTTTACATGAGATAATTTTAACCTTTGAAGGGCAGATTGTCTTTCCAGGAGCTAGTTGACTTTGCTGTTGTGTCATGATAGGAGGTATAGATAACAGATAAACACACTGTTCTGCCTGTGCTTCAAATGTACTTCATAAAAAAGCAGGGCAGGATTTGCCCAGTAGCCAAGGTTTGCTGCCTTCCGAGTGGACTTCAAAAGCCTGAGGAAGGTGTTTGGAAGAACGGGCAGGAAAGGTTTTGCTGGAGTCCTGCAGTAGATGTTTGCAGATGAAGAGAACAGTTAACCATTTTGCACTGTCTCAATGAAAACTGAACACGAAATTGTTCCAGCTGGCCCTATCCATGGACTTTCTCAGTGCATGACTGTTTTCCATAATAACCAAGACTGGAACTCTTTCTGTCCAGTATGCCCTTCTCCAAACATTTCCACCATGTGGCAAATTCCATCTTTGACAATAAGCTCCAGAAGCCTTTTATAGGGGACAAAGTTACAGTTCCCAAAAGCTGTGTTCATTTTAATCCATGGACCTTGTGACCATAATGCCTTGAAAATATGTAAATTAAGGATCTTGTGATGGGAAGACTGTGATACCTAACTGTAGTGTTCAATTGAATAAGAAATTTCTGGTTGATTGATATTACGCAGTCAATGTGGTGGGGTCCTAGAGTTTGTCGTTAATTCATGATCCCAGGCTGGGATTATGAGTCTGAGTGCTGCTGGGATTATGGGTGTGAGTGTTATGGCCAGGCTGGGGTGATTAGCCTGAATGAAACATGAGGGAGACAGACTTGCTCTCTGTGGCCACTTTATTACTGCTGCTCCTCTGTTGTGCTCCTGCTGTTTTTCTGTTTTTCGCCACCATGAGCTGCTACCCTCTTTCACATGCTGCTCTGCCTTGGAGCTAGCTGAGTGTGGATGGGAACCTCCATAGACTGGGAGCTAAATAAACCTTTCCTTCCCTAATTTTGAGTGTCAAGCATTTGTCCCAGCAACAAGAGAAGAATAACCGAGACAACTGATCTAACAGGTTCTGGGTATGTCTGGGTGACTGACTTTCTGCAGAAGCAAGACTTACCCTTGATGAATGGAACCAACCAAAGGCTTAAATTCTGGAGGGCATAAAAAGGGAAAGGAGGAATCTCATTCCTGCTTCTTTGGAGAAGCTCCATTTTCACCATCACTTTAGAGGTCTGTCTCAACGCTTCCACTGCAGATTTTTTGGTCTCCTGTTACAAATTCCTGTGGAACTCTACTGTGAGTTCTGGCTGGATCCTTCAGACCTTCACACACATAGCCCTTGTACGTTCTTATCTGCTTGACTCTGCAAGCTTGCAATGTAAGTCCACCTTGTAGATTCTAAAACCTTCATAATGGAGCTGTGGTTCCTATACCCCATGGCAGGTGGTTTGAACCACTGCATGACTGTGCTATTGGTCAGCTTTTTATTTATTTTATTAGTGATAAAATGATTCAATAAATTTATGTGCCAATGGTGCAAGCCACTCGATGGAACAGTCATGCATGTATCCCTGGTGGTTCAAATGGGTAAGAACATGTTAAAACTTTCTCTAGCAAACCCTGATACAAAGATCATCTTGGGTTAACAAATGGGCCACAATATAATTCCCGAGTCCTGTTATAGATTGGATTGTATTTATTTAAAATTCCCATGCTAAAATCTTAACTCCATTATCTCAGAATGTGATTTTTTATTTTTGGAACCAGGATGATTGCAGATGCAATTTGTTAGAGTGGAGCAATCCTGGAGTGAGATGGGTCCCTAATCTAATATGACCAGTGTTGTTATAAGAAGGTAGCAACTGACTACAAACATCCTCATGGAAAACATCAAAAGAAGATGAAGGTAGAGGCCAGGGTGAAGCCAAAGATCCTCAGCAAGTCACCAGGAGGTGAAGAACCATTCTCCCTCCCAGCCCTGGGGAGGAACCAACCCTGACAACATATTCGTGTCAGATTTCTGATCTCCAGACTGTGGATAGTGAGATTCACTTGTGAAATCCACTGGATTTGTGACTTTTTACTTCATTACAACAGCTGCAGCAAACTGATGCAGGTCCTGAAAATCCAAAGAGAGCCAGGAGATGGAGTAAGAGTTTCCCAGTTGGAGGAGTGTGTGGTCTGAACTCTGAAGATGGGGTAAGACACAGACCCCAAGGAAGGTGGGCAATCTCCAGAAGCCAGAGCAGCAGAGTGGTGAGGATTCCCAGGGGTGTAGGTCTGGTGACACCTTGCTTGGGGGCCAGAGATATCCCTGTTGGACTCTGGGCTATAGAAATGCCTGGCAACAAATTGGGTTGTTTTAATCTACTTCGTAGTAGTTTGTAGCCTCAGGAAGCTAATGCATCCTCCTGCTTCACCGTTAGTGTTCCCTCTCTTGTCCTTGAGCTGATTCCTGTTACTCTGCCTGGACTTGGGCTATGTTGAAGGCAAGGTGCACTCCAGGTATTCCACATACACAGCATAGTGCCCCATATGTGTACCCCAGTGTCTGAGGAGCTATTGTACCCCATCATTGCTACATTTTCTACCTGACTATGAGCACGCACAAACTTTCATTTTCCACACCTCAACTTCATTTTTAAAAAAAATTCTATTCCTATCAATGCCATTACAGTTCACTGCCCTGTTTGTATTATATGAAGCCTTTCTAAAATTCAAAACTAAAAGCAAAATCAGACTTTGAAGGCCCACTAGAATTGGGGCCCATTAGAAAAGTGTTTTCCACAGAAGGTTGTAACATTAAGTTCCTCGTGCTAATGTGCTGCAAATCACACTAGATTGCAGTGCAGTGGGCAGGTCTGAATGGGCAATTTCACAGAAGGAGTTGAACTAAGCTGATCCTTATCCATCTGCAAATCCATTTAGTCTTATAGGTGAAATAGTAATAAATTTCACTATGGTTTATTGAAAACATCTCAATGATCATAGATGTGTTTATGAGGGTATTGGCTTTTTTAAGTCTTGGAATTGCAAGTCTAGCTGTTCACGTCCTTGTGCTGAATATTCTGAGGTGTGAATGTGATTCCACTAAACACCAAGTTAATTATAGATTTGCCACAATGTCCTTGATCACAGCTCAGCAGCCACTTTGCCATTGAGTTCAAGTGTGTTGTAAGCTAGCTCTGCAGCATTAGAAACCCTCATTTCAGACTGCAGAGAGTATTTAGAATTGTGTCAAGCCCAAGTGATAAACCCGTACTTGTAATAAGGGCTGGATAACCCTACTGTATGTGCCTGTGGCTGAACGTTTTTGAAAGCCATCAATTGCACTACACAGTGAAATTCTATCTCAGGTGACTCCACTCTGTGTGAATTTGATTTATTACAGACTTGCAGATAAAGGAAAGGGGGCTGAATGTGTTTGAGAGATGAAAGCAAGCTCATATAGAAGTTAATGAGAGACTTGAAACCTGTGACCAAACCTGGGGCTTCTGATTGAAGGTTCTTTCTGATGGGGCATCCAGGGTGTGGTTCATGGTACAGTACAGGTTCCAAGACAGGCAAAGACCCATTCCATAGTCTAGCATAATGGCAATCTGTCAAACACGCAAGCTCTTGCCCTGTAGATGGGGAAGGGGTGTTCATCACAGCTTCCCACCTATTCATACATGAGCTACCTTGCAAAGGAGAGTATGGGGATGGGTCGTGGGAGCCAGAACCTTAGTTCAAGTATTCCATAACTCTGCCTTTGCTTCACACATAGATGAAAGGACCCACAAAGTGTTTCAGTTAACCCATTTCTCTTTGGAAAATAGTGAACAAAACACAATTCACTAGGTGTACTCGGAGTACTCAGGAAGGATATGCGGGACTAACAAGTTGACATGCAATCAAACCAGAAAGAATAGAAGGCAAGTGAATAGGGTAGAGGGTGGCAGGTGTTCAAGTTATTTCAAGTCGCTGCTAAAAACCTCAGGAAGGACTAGACTTGTGTGTCAACATGAGTGTAGTTTTAGCAGAGTTTCTCAAGAAAGGATGGGCAGGACAAGAAATTCATGAGCCAGAAGGTCAGAGTAGCTCCAAATTTAAGATTAACATAAAGCTGCCTACTCTGCCCCTACAACCTGTTCTCAGTCTTCCTTTTTACTCCCCTAGTTTCTGGTGCCACTGCAACCTGGTCTTTTCCTTCCATGGGACTGTGGATGGGAAAAGGAAGGTAAACAACTCTGACAAAGTCTCTCTTGCAAAGGTGGTCCATACCTAACGTGCTCTCCTATTTGGGTCAATTCTAATTTTAAAATTAGAGCTTGGGAGTGAGGCTCTAATTACACCGAGAGTCTGGGAATGCTTAGCGCACATGAATTTATCATTGGTGATGGTGGGTCAGTTGCTAGTGTGTGCAGTGGTTTTCCAGGCTTCTCAAATTACAGACGGAAGGGTGTTGGTGGGTTTCATCTGTGAATAATTTGGCAGAAGGACAGAGAGAACCCTGGGAGGTGTGGGTTCCTGTGCAGCACAATGATGCCTCGGGCCAGGGCACCAGTCCTCAGTGCCATCCCAGCCACACAGCTCTCAACCCATCTTGGCCAGAGGACTGTGAGCACTGCATCTGCTCCCTCTAGCCACCCTTTCAGCCCACATTTAATGAGGTTATGGGTGATTGCAAGGCACCTTCCACCCAGGCTATGTGATTCTAACAGCTTTTCTTCACTGTTCCCTTACGTGAAAAAGTTCTCTGTTGTATAATATTAAAATGATAATGATGACACGTTGAGAGCCTACTGGTAGGAATTGAATAAAACAATCTCTCTATAAAGGGCTTGCTTGAGTTCCTGACACCCCATGAGCACCAGTGTCACTTCTGCACCCTGCGAATGTCCAAAGGCTCATTGTCTTCAATGTGTAGGTTTATATCAACAAGAACATATGAAGAAGAAAAATTCCCATATATCTTTGTTATTCTCACATTTTTTGGGACAAAATACCTGTCTCCCACAAGTTGGAGGAAGAAAAGTATGTTTTAGCTCACAGTGTGTAGAGACTTCAGGACATAGTTAGGTGGATCCAAGGCCAGGAAGCAAGGCAGAAGGGCACAGAGAAGCAGTCCATTTCTGTATTAACAAAGAGCAGCAGACATTGCTGCTCAGCCTACTCAAGCTATTTGAAAATTTAGGTCTCCTGTTCAATACCTTTTTTCCCTGAAGGAATCGCAAGACTATAGCAGAGAGTACCAGGTGGAGACTTCTCATGCGCCCCACAAGCCTTCCTAGCTCTTTGTGAATGGGAGCTGATAAAGATTGACTGCGTTTATGTGGTAGCAATTCATCATACTTAGAGGCTTTCACTTGAACATCAATCTTAAGCATTCACCAAGAGACTTAATAGTGTAAATATATTATTCATAAACAGGAGTGGATCCCCCCTCGCCACCAAAACCCCTTTAACATAAATCATAACATGTAAATGCTTTTTCCTTTATATTTTCTTCTGATTTGGAGACTCAACAAATACATTCATAAGCAGAACAGAGAGAAGCAAAAATAATTTTCCAAATAAGAGCAGACTCTCTCAGAGAGAAATGGATTAAATGCACAAACACAAGGATACACAGCTTGGTTCAGATTTCTCTTCAGAACTGGCAAACCATTTTTGAATTTTTCTTCATATATATATATTTTTGTTTTATGAGCATAATATATTTATTGAGGGAAGGAAAGCTCCTGTCCAAGAGAGGGACAGGAAGGGGGCCCGAGTGGTTTGTTCCTCCCTTATCATATTTTTCAGTTGTACCAAAATCTATAATTAATCCATGGCACTAGGCATATTATTAGTGCCCAGTATCAAAGAATCATAAAAATATCCACTCACTTTAAAAAACAACCTAAGAAGTGATATCCTAAAGTAGGTATCTGATAGATGGTGAAGAAAAAAGATGTAAGAGCCCCGAAGAGTCAAGTTCACAGCTATTTCTTACATCCCTCTTTATTAGAAGTAAGATTAAAATACTTACTTTTTCTAGTGTATAAGTTAAGACTCACACACACTACATTTGGTTCCACACACAAGTTCTAGTGTTGCTAAGCAGATGAGTGTACACACAGTACTAATGTGACAGATCATTAACACGTATTGGTGTGCTATTATGCCAAATTATTATAGAAAACCTGACTTGACTACCAATATAATTTTTAGGAAAGCTGGAGAAGAAACACATCAAATGAGAATTTCAGATTAACTATTTATTTATAGAAACTAGGAGAATACTGTGGCTAAGCCTCAGCTATAAGGAAGGAGCTCATTTTCACATTTGATTTATTTTTGAAACTCACTCTAGAATTCTGCACTTTCCTCCCCTGAGCTCATATGGCCCTCAGAATGTCAGACAAATGACATGAGACCTTGTTGGTGGGCAAGTGGGCATACCAAGCACACAGATCAGAAGTCCACCGAGGTGTAAGAGTTCTTTTGGTACCATTTGTATTCAGCAACTATTCTTTGCCATTGAATGGAAGTGAAAGTAAAGAGGTTTTTTGTTTTGTTTTGTTTTGCATTTTAGGAAGGGTCTATTGGGTGTTCAGAGTCTCACTACTATATCTGACTCATAATGATCCGTCTGGTCACAGCCTCCCAAGAGCTGGGATTACAGGCTCGCGCCACCATGCCCAGTCTCAGTGTACCCCTGGGATGGGACTGGCATGCAACACCAAGGATCGAACCCCGGTCCCTGTACCTGTCTAAGCAGGGGGTGTATCTTGATATTTCCAAGAATAATAAAAACCATACAACCCAGATAGTCACTGTGCATTGTCATCTAATCTCTGTTGCTTCCATTCAAAAGTGACTTTGAAAAAAAAAGTGGCTCTGAATTTATGGGAATACAGAACTAAGAAAAGAAAGTATTCAGCAAAATAATCCAATATAGTCCAGTAGTCCATAATAGCAGTGGATTATCTGTAGGACT
>NDGN011376703.1:0-11707 GCA_002564285.1 Tympanoctomys barrerae
CTTTGCTAAGCTTGTTCTAAGTAGGTGCTTTAGACCACTGAGCCATCTCACCAGCCCCTGGGGTTCTAATTTAAGGCTCACTAGGCACCAGAGTCCTGCTAGCGCCTCTCTGGGTGTGATTTCACATTAGGTCCCACCAGACACCCAAGCAGGCTTTGAGAAGCAGAGCAGGCACAGGGTGGCGATGGGGAAGAGGCGCTCCTCCAGAGCTGGCTGCGTCCAGTGTGGCTGTGCCAGGCACCACTGTGTCTCTGATTCCTTCATATTTTGGGCAGGTGCTGCAGGCTCTGTGGCCTGCAACTTCCTGTGTTGCATGCTGCTGTCCTCTCTGTCATTCCTTCATAGTGGTAAACCCCACACCTCTGGGCAGCCTGCAGTGGGGGTGCGGGGGTGTGCGGAGCACATGGCCTACTGAGGAGGGCTCCCTGGATCTGCTCCTGGCTCTGGAACTTACCTGCTGGGGTACCTTAGGCAAGTCTCCCAGTTTCTTTGAGCCTCAGTTTCCCCCTCCTTAATTATGAGCATTTAAAATAGATGTAAACCCCAGGCTTGGGCTGCTTGGCTCCTAAAGTCACTTTGGTTAAAAGAATTTGAGTTCTAGGGGTCTCTTATCTTGGATGCAAGGGGTCAGAGCCAACAGACATTTTTGTCTGGAGCTGTTTTCTGGAAACTTCCATGGAAAGCCTAGAATATAGCATACATTCAAAGTGTGGCCTTATTTATTATCCTTTGCTTTCAGTTTTGCTTTTTTTTTTTTTTTCTTTTTAAGAGCAAGATTCTCTTTTTAGGGAGATCTTACTATAATGAACATATCTTTAAAAGTTTTTGCTAAATTGACCTATAAATTCAGAAGCATTCTTCGGACGTTTACAAAGTGCCGCCTCCTAAGAAGTCCAGAAGCAAGGTAGCGCGAGGTACTGCAGTTTGCTGATAGTGTCCCTTCTACCTCCCTCCCTCTTTTAAGCTCCTCTGAAACAACTCTTCTACCCTCTTCTCCTCTTTCCCTGCCTCAGCTCCTTCTGCTGTAGAAGCTACGAGAGACCTCAGAGTAGGTCATAGGTGGCAGTGGACGTGGAGAACTCCCATAGGACAGATGGCTCCCATCTTGGGTGGGTAGATCCCTACACGGCAAACTTGCTTTTCTGTGAGCACAATGTTACGTGTCAGCCCCAGCTCCATGAAGAAACAGACACAAAATAGTTCAGGGGCAGGGCAGAGAGAAAAGGAGCAAATATCAAACAGAAAACACAAGTCTTAAGAATAAAGGAAAAGGATCTGTCCAGTGTCCCCTGCCCCAGAATTGGGCTGCTCCACCTGCTGACTGAGGGTGGCTTTACTGTCCCTCCCTGCTGCTCTGTTGCACAGTCCCATCACCCTGGGGGCTCTGTGTGACCTGGAAATGCTCCTGCCCTTCATGCCCCTTGCAGAGGGCAAGAGCTGCTTCTTCTGAGCAGGCAGCTGCCAGGCCAATCACCAGAGCCTTCTCCTGTGCCCTTCTGGAGCACCCAGTGCAGGGACCACATCTGCATTCTCATGGGGGGGCAGGGGGGAGGGCCGCCTTCTTCCCTTGCGTCAGCCTCGCAGGCTTTCTCTTTCCCATTTTCCTGTCACCGCACCCAGAGAATCAGTCAACCCTCCTGGGTGTGACTGGTCTTTCTGGAAGAGTTGGTAGCACCTTTCTTCCTGGAGGTCATGCTTACTCTGACGCCTGTGGTTCCTGGAGAGGAACATGTGCTGTCACAGCCTGTATCTCCTCCATGAGGGAAGGGGACCCTGAGAAGACCAGAGAGGCCCGCCATACGCCCGCGTGCCTTGCCATTCCTGCACCAGGGCCCGTCCCTGCCTGTCTGTAACTTGCATGGGATTTGCCCTTGCATCCTGCCCAGTGCCTGGATGCAGCAAATGGAGTCACTACAGGATTCAGTCAGACCCTTTCCCTTCGTTCTCCAAGGGATTAACAGCGACTGGCTTGGCTTTGTTTTGCATTTTAACTGATTAAAAAACTTGCATTTTCATAAAGCCCAGGGGCAAGAGTTGAGAGTGTTCCTGGGAGACTAATTTATACCCTACATTGGAGATCCTTTCCCTTCCTTCCCTTTAGCGTAGGCATTGAGCATATTCTATTGCTGTAGGCTCAGCAGTGGCACGGGCTTGTTTCGTTTGGGCCAATTTATTATCTGGAGAAAGAAGTAGGTTATCCCAAGGCATTTGCATGGCGCGCAGTCTTTTTGTCACTGTGGAAGATAAAACTTGCCAGAGTCAGGCTGAAATGCCAACTCCTTTCTTACTGTACAAGAATCGTAACCCGTACCTGTGCACGAAATGAGTTACATTCTTGTCCTTCTCCCTGAGCTCCATGGAGTTCTTGCCTTCTTTCTACTTGATTATTTTTGAGGGTCATGGAAATGAAAAGAAGCGAATTATTTTCATAGTGCTGATGAAAATGCTTTGTACCCCATTAGACAGTGAACCCACCCCTATATCTAAACTGTGTAGAGTATTTTGAACATTTACAAGTGATCTCATAAATATTTAGTTCTCACAGCAGGCCTGTGGAGTGGCCAAGGCCATTGCAACTGACTTCCATTTATAGAGGAAGCCACTGAGTGCTGGGATTTCTGAAGATAATTAGTGACAGACTGAAATTAGAAAATAGGTCTCTTGATTCTCAGAAGATCAGGAGAGGGAGAGGGAAAGAGGGAGGAGTAGGGGTAGGGGGAAGGGGAGGGAGAGAAAGGGAGGGAGGGAAGGAGTGAGCGAGCAAGAGAGAGCACATGAGCGACAGAGCAAGCTCTGAGATAAAATAATCATTGTCCAGATAATCTGAGTTCCAGTGTAAGTTGCTGATGGACCCAGTGGAATGACAAACCCCTGTCTCGTTAGTGGCCCTGTTCTACCTATTTCAAGACAGTAGGTATTTCATGCTTGGCTGGCTTATTTCTTACCAGCTGTGAGCTCCCCTAGTATTAAAGATAGATGATGCTGTCTTAGGGTAAGGAGCACATTCCGTTCTCTTCACAGAGCCCTTTTCTGGGCTCTTCACAGCTCTGTGGATAGTTGGGAAGGTCTTGTGAGGTGTGACTCAGACACTGGTCGCTTTTCCTCATTTCAAACTATCGCTGGATGGTTTCCCCTGAACAAATGGCTCCTTTTTCTGTTTTGTTTTTGGAGCTGGAGATCTTATCGTACTGCCCAGTCTGGCTTCAGAGCTCTAGGTCAAGCAGTCCTCCCGCCTCAGCCTCACAAGCAGCTGGGCCTACAGGCACCTGCCGCTGTGCTGACTTGAGATGATTTAGATTTAAATACGAATTCAGCAGAAGGCGGTACCTGGAGCCACGGCGAGGTACGAAGTGCTCATTCCAGGTGCGCAGGGGATTCTCGTCACCTCTGCCACGTGAATGGACCCGTCACACAGGCTCATGTGTCGTACAGTTCTGTTTGTGCGCAGTAGCTAGAATAGGCAAACACACAGAGACAGGCAGTAGACTAATGGTTGCCAGGGCCGGGGGCAGGGGAGGAAGCGGAAGGGACTGAGGAGGGCTATGGAGATTTTTACTTTTGCAGTAATGAAAATATTCTAGAATTAGATGATGGTGATGTTGCACCATTCACAATATATCAAAAGCCACCAAACTGTGTACTTCAATAGAATATCATTTTGTGATATATGTTATTATTTCTTGCTTTCTCTTCATACACACACACACACACATGCTTGTATATGTAAACATACCCATCTACGCATCTGTACAGAGATACATAAACTTAGAAAGAATAGGTGTCCAGTCATTCTGTTCCCTTATGTACAAAATGATACTGATTATTGCCTTGTGGGACTGTAGGGTTTGAAAAAAAATAGCCATGTAAAACCCCTGGCATAGGGCCAGGGAGATGGCTCAGTGGAATAAGTGCTTCCCTGGCAAGCGCAAGGGCCTGAGTTCAATCCCCGGTTCTGAAAAAAAAAAAAAAAATTCTAGTTAAAACCCCTGGCATGCTTAGTAGCCAAGTTAGCTCTCTCCTCTGTTTTCTTTTCTAGTCTTGAGCAGAATAACTTATTGGGCATAAGCACAGTGGGTAATGTTAGGTGTTTTTCAGGTGAACGGCACAGCAGAGAAGCAGGCAGAAGGGAAAAGGGAAAGGGGTTTTATTTTCTTTGAGGACGCAGAGAGATTTCGGGGAGGTCAAGGAATTCTCCGGACTGGACAAAGAAAGTCTGAGGCTTCTATGACCTTTTGCCAAGGGAGGGGTTTGAAGGGCAGTTTAGATATACCTGAGAGACTGAGGCTCTTTCCTGAGGCAGCGGGGAGGGTGAAAGTAAATTATATCCTGGGCTAAGTTGGACAAGAAGAGGGAGGTGGTCCTGGGAGCATAGGCCTGTGTTTTAAGGGCATCAGCCATATTAGATGGGCACCGCGATGATTTTAGCAATTCACACTAGGGCCCAAACCTATCAGGTAAGGTACAAAATGGAAAGTCAAGCCAGCAAACGTCCTAACGGAGGAGCCTGTGCCAGGTCCTTCCCTTTGTGGCAGTGATAGTTTCCTTCTCTTGCTTGGCCGCTGGTCGCTGTCACGCAACCACACCCTCAATCACAGAGCATGACTTGATTGGTGTGAAACCTTCCCAGGCCTGGGATAAAGCTCAGTGACACAAGCGCCTGCCTAGCAAGCTCGAGGCCATGAGTTTGTTACCCAGTGCAAATTTTAAAAGTCTTTTTCTGGTACTGAAAAGTGACCCCAACTTTCAATTCAACATATAGTTGGATTTAATGATTCATGCAGCGGCGTTCATGATGATGTATCTTGTTTGCAAAGAGTATCTCCTTGCTGATATTTGTCCCTTCCATCGGTAACAGGTTGGGAATCTGCCCAGGCGGGCATAGGGCATCAGCATGACAAGTGGTCGTAGGAAAATGACCCGCTCCCCCAGAGTTCCCCAGTTCCTTTTCCATTAACAACATAGGAAATGGGTTGTCAGGGTAACAGAAGACTGTTCACAGGCTGTAAAGACTTGGTATGTATCACTCCACTTCCTGTCAGCTCAAACGGTAGGGCTTCCTTATCCAGACAAGGCAGTTTGAAAAGAGTTTGTATTTATCTTGAGTTAAAAAGATGTTTTGTTTTCCAGTTAACTACAGAGAGTTGGCCCAGTTGAACTTTTTTCCTACCTTGTTTGTTGCTTTGATGTTAAATACATGATTTGATTTTACTGTTTGATTTTGCTTCAGGCTTACAAAAATGGGTTCATTTCTGCTCCAGATTCAATGTCAGCTTTTAGACTTTTGGACTTCTTTATTTTTTTGAGACAGGATCTCACTATGTAGTTCAGGCTGACCTTGAGCTCACCTTGTAGCCCAGGCTGGCCTCAAACTCATGGTGATCCTCCTGCCTCAGCCTCCTGAGTGTTGGGATAACAGGCATATACCACTGCTCCAGGTTCAATTTAAATATTCTTTTTTAAAAATTAATAATATTTTTGCTTATTTATTTATATACTATTTTTTATTTTATTTTATTTTTTTGGCAAAACTGGGGATTGAACTCAGGCCCTTACACTTGCCAAGGAAGTGCTTATTCCACTGAGCCATCTCCCTGGCTCAATTTAAATATTCTTATAAAAATATTTTCCTTTACAGACCAGCATTACTGTAATTTCATTTTGAGGTTAAAATGAATTTTGTGGCTCTACCAGGGCTCACTCTTTTGCAAGAGAAGCCTGTTAATTTGCTTGGGCCTGCCCAGCTGGGCTGTGGATGGTGGGAGACACAAATTCCTGTCCACGCTCTGCCCTAGCCTGCCTCACAGAGTCTGGAATGAGCCCCTGCCAGGCATGCTAGCTATCTCTTTGGCCTAAGGCAATTCTCTCAAGCTTCCAAGTCCATGAAAACTCCCAGGAAAGGCGACTTCTCAGGCCCCCTCCTCTGTCTTGTCCCTGTACCTGTCTCCCTCACTTTTTCCATGGGAGTGTGTGTTGAAAAATGGTACTAACTAGAGGTCAGCAGTGGGGTCTCTATTCTGAGCACAGCTGCTGTGGGCTCCAGATTTGAGGACACGGATCCCAGATGAAACGGGAGCATTTGGTCCCTTGAACCTGGTGGTGCAGGCCTCGTCCCTCTCCTATGGGTAACAAATTCCCTTCACCTTGTTTTACACATGAGTGTGCTCGTTTCCTGCGCCGGCTGCTGGCCCACCTTGTGGCGGGTGCTGTGCCAGTTCTCGCAGATGGACCTGCTTACAGTTTGCCAGCTAGTGGGGAGGAGTGGCTTTAGGCCTGGGCCCCGGCAGAAGCGAACTGGTACAGTCATGCCTCTGCTGAGAAGGAAACTTGGCACCCTTGCAAACTGTTTATAAGCTATTTTAATGGCTTTATCGCAAACTACAAAGCTATGGGATAGGCATGTTGGAAACATGGAATCAGTGTTTGGAAACACTGGAATCCTGATATAGCTTCCCAAAGAGGCAGGAGGAGGGGAACGGAGAGTAGAGAGCCACAGACAGTCAGACATGCCACAGAGGTTCTGCAGCCACATGCAGTCCTCGGTGAGTCCCTCAGACTCTGAGCCTTGTCATCCTCTGCTGTAAAATGGGGGTAACTTAGGCTTAAATCTGGTAAGAAAGTGAATCCCCTGAGATAGTATCTGACGCATCAGGTTTAAGAAAAAATTTTCCCATTTCCTTTACTTATAAAGGAAGAAGCAAGTTTTGTGAAAGCCCAGTTTGTGCTTAAAACTCCCGGAGAAGGTAAGGTTCAACGTGAATAGCGCACAAGCTCATAGTTACGTCGACAGGTTTGAAAATTCCTGAAGTCACTTAACTTTAGACATTCACATGTATCTGTGCCTGAATATTTAACCTACCATTGTTTCGCCAAGATTTAGTGCTTACTGTTATTTTTTTTTTCATGGGGGGGGTCTTTTTGAGACCGGGCTTCACTGTGCAGTTCAGGCTGGCCTTGAGCTCACTTTGTAACCCAAGTTGGCTTCAAACTCACAGCAGTCCTCCTGCCTCAGCCTCCCAAGTGCTGGGATTACAGGCATGCGCCACCATACCTGGCTTTTCTGTTACTAGTAGCTACTAAGTAGATGTGTTGATGAATGCTTTTCCCATTATGACTGTTGCCATTGCTTTTAACCAAAACTATTGCATATTTATATCCTCCTTTCTTACCAATCCACTAAATATCCATTCCTTTTACTCACGTGCAAAATAAATGCTCACAAGCCTACTTTCTATCTATTAAGGTCTTTCTTATTATATTCACGGTGTATAATCTGTGTAAGAGTGAAATTAAATAGCATGCTGATGATCTACCAAATCGTTCTGTCTGCTGCTAGGCACACTTTCCCTGATGAGGCCTTTCTGGTATTCAGGATAAAGTGAAGCAGTCCCTTGGCTCCTGCCCCTCAGCTCCTTGAGCCTCCCTGAGCCACCCTGGAGCAAGTTTTAGCCCACCCTTTCTCTTCCATCTGCTTGCTTTCACCAAATCCACCTCTACACCCACGCATGCAGACCTGTCCAGTGGAGAGATGGCACATGGTTGCCCACCACGGCTGCCCAGCCTGGTAAATGACTCGAACCTCCTGACTCCACAAGGTCATGATGCTCGGCCTTTTCAGCCAGTAGCTTCACAGTCTTGGGAATTTGCTCGGTATGCTTGAAGATGAAGATGTCATCGAGGTCAATGTGGAGCTGATAATCCAAATACAAGCGAGTAGGGAAGGCTGAAGGCTGTTGGGGAGCGAGTGTGATCCTAATGCATGAGTTACTTCTAGCCTGTGACTGGCAGCCAAATTAGTTCACCTGCTTTCTTATAAAGTGGGCTTTCCTTACTCCTTTGACAGATACCTTGCTGCCTGCTAATGTCCCAAGCAGGAGGTGCTGGGATTAGAGAGGTTACGGGTACCACCTCTGACTGCTGAGGACTTAGAATTCAAGACTAGGTTCTAAGGACCAGGGATATAGCTCTGCAGCACGGCACCTGCTTCACAAGTGCAAGGTCCTGAGTTCAAGTTCTGGTCCCCCCACCCAAAAAAAAAGGCTTGGGGTCTACTATGCATAGGAACTGCTGGATATCTTGGACAAAGCATGGGTTCTCAGTGCAGCGTAGTGTGTACTTTCAGTAATTGCCATCTTTGTTAATAGCGCATTATGCACTTGTAAATTTAATGGGGTGAATCTCATGTGTTTTTACCACAGTAAAAGTTATTAATGACCTTGAAATAATATACAGGTATCCCGACAGATTCTGATCCAGGGAGTCCAGGACATGCCTGGGAGTCTGTGTGGTGACAAGCCATCCTGCTCTGAGTAATCCTGGGGCACAGAAGCCCACAGATGCCAGTTTGACAATCTGGGCCTGAAAGGGAATTGTAAAAGTACATTACTAGAGACTGTTTGACTTCTCAAAAGAACAGCATACTAGATATCTAGTTAACACCCCTATAATTATTATAATTTACAGTCACTGGCAGCTTCTATATTTTAGAAACATTGTTTTGTTGTTGAAACCCTTACATTGCTTCATCAGTGTTCAGGATTGCTTCCAAAGCAACACAGAGAGATTCCACTCTTACTGAAATGGGCCTTTGATTAGCTGACCTTTAGGTGCAAATAATCTCCATAACAATTTCCCTAAATCATGTTAGTCTTGTTGAAAATGACCATAGTTATTATAGAATCGACCTAGTTCTAAGAAGGGGCCCCAGCAAAGAGGCTGCGTTATCAAGCCCGCTGTTGTGGCTCCTCCCTTCTGTTCACACACACAAGGAGCCTGTCGCTTCACCTTCTGTCACCAGTTCATCTGAGATTTCTGCAAGGTGGTCTAGTTGAAAACGAACTAGTGTGCATAAAAGGCCTGGAACATTTGAGGCATCCACCTTTTTTAGCTGCAATGAAAACACACAGTGCAAAATGTATATGAATCACGGAAACTTGCCAAGCAAGTCTTTTTCTCAAAATCCAAATCCCCCGAAATACTCCTGGATAATGTGCAAGGTGAAAGGAATCAAAAGATCAATGGAAACCAATAGAGGGTGTTCCACTAAACTTCTACATGTGCCCCAAGAGAAGACTCCTGAGTAAAAGCTGCAGCTGCTTCGAAGCTGTGCTCAGTGTGCACTTCAAATCACCTCAAACCCAAGAAAGAAACTTAAAAAGCATAAGAACATGGTTTCAATTCAAGCCTCTGCCTTGGGGACAATTACTGTCAGATTTACGATGCAGATAATTGCCAGCAGATGTGAAGAAATGGTACTTTCTCCACCTGTGTTTGAAAAAAGACTATCTACCCCCCTCCTCTACTGGAAACATGGTCTGGCCCGGTGTGATTGTAGCGTGTTTAACTAGTAAGTGAAGCGAGGAGAGGAGGCGCTGGAGAGAGTGGCTGTCGCTGGCTGTTCTTGTTTCCGGTGTGTGTCTCAGGAGAGATGCAGGCTGCTTAGGGTCCCAGAGAAGCCTGGTGTGTAGCCCAGGCGAGCAGGAGCCTCAGTTTGCCTGGCTGAGGTCTGCGCTGTGTGAAGTCTCCTTGAGGAGGAGTCCTAGCTGAGCACAGCTAGGGGACAGAATTGGAAGCAAAGGAGAGCCCTGGCGTCAGGTAACTCAAGCTTTGCAAAGGTACCCTTTGCCTTGCAAGGCAGATGGGAGGTCTCTGGCTTCCTGGGTGGTCAGGGGCCCCTCAGCTTCTGCTAGCTGCGGTCAGGTGGGTGCTGGTGACCGAGCCTACCTGGCATTGTCCTGAAATAACTTAATGAAACTTTTGTTTTGGTGATAACATAGAAGCTTCAGTTTTTCATGGACACAGTACTAAAGAAGAAGTGAGGCAGGTTATTTCTACTGAGAAGGATAAAGTATTGACTTCTAAACCATGTTTCTGTTTTTCAAACCATTGCTCCAAAGACTGAAAAAAAGAGTGGTTTTCCCACGGTTAGTTTGTTGTGTGTGTAGTTTGTAGAGCATTGTGGCACTTATGGTTTTGCAGTGCTGGAGGTGGAGTCTGGTGTCTTTCTGCCAAGCTGCATCCCCAGCCCTTTTTTTGGTTTTATTTTGAAACAGGTCTGAGTTGCTAAATTGCCAGGCTGGGTTTGAATTTGCAGTCTTCCCCCTCAGCCTCCCAGAGCCCTGGGATTACAGGCGTGTGCCACGGTGTCCAGCCTGAAATTGACTTTTGAGACTAAAAGACTTTGAAGTCATTTGGGGAGATGAGGCGGTAACAGTGGCATGGCACAGTGAATAGGTTTATCTGTTACTGTAAATGTGTGAGGGTTTTCTTTCTTTAATAAATTCCCTAATAAAACAGAATATAATTTGCATTTTAGTACAGCTACAATTTGAAGGAGATTGACTGTGGCCTTTTATCACCTCTGGGTTCACAGTGAATGAAATCTGGATGTTCTGACCTTTTTAGTTTTCTAAAACCTAGTGATTAATCAAATGATGTTCTAAATTTATTATCCTTTCGGGAAAAAAAAAAGTTTAAAAGCGAGCTATGCTGGCACTGAAGAAGAAAGGAGACAAGAAAATTATCCCAGCTGTGAAAGGGGTGGAATTGTGATTTGGAGAAGGAAAAATAAAATCATTGAATTTGCCCAAACCCAGCAGGAATTAGGTCCATTAGGAGCTTCATCAGTCACTTATCTGAGGTTGGAGACAAAAAAAAAAAAAAAAAAAAGCCCACTTTCTCTGAAGGTGGCAGAGGAATGTTAAGAGGATGTGAAGCCATTTAGATTAGCCAAACAGGTTCTGACAAGTAAGGAAAAAAAACTCATTACAATATAATTGCAGCCATTGTATAGTGGATCAAAGGCTTATTGAGTCAGGGTGTGCTTCCAGAGTAGGTGTGTGCAGGGCCGCTGGTGTGGATTACTTTCGGAGCAGGCTTTTTAGGGCTGCCTGGCCTTACAAGCCTCTTATTGTGTCACTTTGAATGAAAGTTGTGGTCAAATGTTTTCAAGTGGGCTGCTCAGGTATTTCACGAGTCAGTGAGTTTGACCTTTACACCCCGAGCGAGCGTCATATCAAGCAGGAGCTGAGGAGAAGACCACGGCAGGAAACGCTCGCTCCTCGAAAAGAAGCACTCAGAGCTCCTCCGTGCTTGTTTCCTGACTGGAGAGATGCAAGTCCTGGTAACGAATTGGCCTCCTGCAGGGTCTCTCCCCTTCAGCCCTGGTGACATCTTGGGTGTTTGTCATTCTTTGTTGTGGGGGAGCTATGCTGAAGAATGTTTATCAGCGTCCTTGATCGCCGCCCTCTGAAGAACGGAAGCGCTCCCGACCCAGCTGCACAAACTAAAAATAGCTGCAGACCTCCTCGCCTGAGGTTCCTGCCCGACAGAGTGGACGCTGGTCGAGAATACTCTACTCTGGTGAATCCGCTTTTTGAGGCATACTTCTGAAGGTCGGGAGGGGAGGGACCCTGTGGCTCCAGGGCCCCAGGGGAGTTCTGCAGCTGTTTAAGGAGCATAACAGGAAAAAGATTTTGGCCTGACCACGTTGGTTTTAGTTTGTTTTCCTTAGAGTGCTCTGGATGTATAAGTCAGACTTCTCATTTACACTGAGTACCTCTGGATATATATTATTTTTTTAAAAACCCATATGATGGCCCATTATACAAAACAAATAATTACCCATGCCTTATTCATTCTGCAAATACAGGCTTTTCGTTGTTGTTAGGTGGGTGTGGAATGAATTTGGGCACACCTAGTTTGTTTGTTT
>NDGN011376706.1:0-15230 GCA_002564285.1 Tympanoctomys barrerae
AGGTTTTAGGAATTTGGGTTACTCAATAACCAGAGGGTGGTCTCTCTTTTCTTTAACTGAACATTATTTAAAGTTTAAATAATTTAAACATTATTTGGACCAGACAAAAGTAACTATATATAATATATTATGCCTATTTTAAGGAAGCCCAAGGGAGAAGTTTCTCTCCTACTACCAGGAATAATTGCAGGTCTCCTGAGGAAATGTCTTATTCTTCTGTACCCTCCCTCCTTTTTCTTTTTAAATCTGAAGGACACAATGAATAATTTAGCCAGTCAGGCTGTATCTCTGTATCAGGTATGAGAGCTTAGAGCCAAACTGCGATTGTGACCTGCTTCTAGCGAGAGGAAGCAGTATTATGGCATATTTTTTCACACTAATATCACTTCTGGTTTCATTTTGTCTTTTCAGATATCACTCAGATATTACTTTTCTTTGTTGTTATCCTTTCATCTTTTAAATTTAATGTTATTGTATTTGAATATATATTTAAATGAGTCCTTTCTGAAACAAGGTGGGCATAGAATAAATAGGAATAAACCATGTGGTTGTTTCATGTATTCTGCTGCATACCTTTCATCTTATGTCAAAAAAAAAGGTGTTTTTTTTTTTTTTTTTGTGATGCTAAAGTCCAAATCCAGGACTTTGCACATGCCAGACAAATGTTGTACCACTGAGCTACATCTTCAGCTCACACAATATTTTTTAGGTTTGCTGTGTCTGGTGTTTTAGATCCAGTGACAGCTGTCTTTCTGAGAGTCAGAAGAGAAGATAGAGATAGAGGTCAGTGTGGTGGAGCCACCAGCCAGGAATTCCAGGAGCTGCCAGAAGCTGCAGGAAGCCAGGAAGGATTCTCCTGTGGATATTTTGAAAAGAGTGCACTGTGATTTAGGATTTCTAGCTTCCAGGACTGTGATAGAATAAAATTCAGTTGATTAGCGATGTTTAGGTTGCTGTCACTTGTCACAATAGACGATTGTACTCTTTAATGCTGCTTCCTTAGAGGTGCTCTGCATGGAGACCACTTTTCTTTCATTTACTTTGTGGGTCTTCCTGTCACCCAAGACCAGAAGGCAAACCCAGTTCTCTTTTTACAACTGAACGCTTGTCCCTGGTGGCCTTTCCCCCAGAACTTCATTTATCAGGCTGTTGTTGTGAGTTCTCTTCCCCAGAAGGACATGGAAAGGAGTCCTTCCTGCCACCTTATGGGTCCTCTGCTTGAATGGACATGAGCCCATTTATCTGCCCACATAAATGTTTCACTGAACCCTGCTATTATTTCCTTCTCTCTCACAAGCTTTCTGAGAATCCTCTATATTTTAGGTGGTTTGAACTTACTTTTCTGCTGAAGACTGCTGTGACTAAGAAAACAGACATTATCCCTGGTACTTTGCGATTTACTTGTGCCTTAGCTGGTATCTCAGTCCGCTTTGTGTTGCTATAATAAAATACCTGAGACCGGGTAACTTATAAAAAGCTGGTTAGATCACTTGAACCACATGGGGCCCGTGTCCTGTGAGGGCCCTCGTAGCTGCTTTACAACATGGTAGAGAAGCAGAAAGCAAAGTGTGTTAAGTTCGGAGGAAAGAGATCAGGACAGGGGCCAGCTTGCTTTATATATATATAACAACTTGATCTTGAGGGTACTAATTGACTTCTGTCTGATCTGATCCACTCCTGGGAGACATGTTAACCCATTTAGATGAGGAGCTGCAGTCTCATGACCTAATTATCCTCCATTAAGACCCTAACTCTCCAAGGTTCAGCTGCCTGAGCACCTCCACCCTAGGGGGCCAAGGCAACCTCAAAGGCCAGACTGAAACCTCATCCGGACCACAGCAGGTGGTCAGAATGCATTTTTTTTTACGGCTTTCCAGGCTGGAAGCTCCATGTGCAGTACATGGCCCCTGTGATTGTCACTGGGTGATGGGCTGGAGTAGAAGGCAATCCATAAAGCTTGTTCTGCATACAGACGAAGCTTATTCGTGCATATGAATGAAGGTTATATACCGATGAGGAGCACCGTTGCTTGTGTTTGTGTTAAGATTATTTGATTTATGAATAGCGAGTGTGGGTTGGCTGTTTGTCGCATGTCTCTTCCATGAAGCATCTGTCCCACCCAATACGTTTTTAGTAAGAAACAAATGGGTGATTAATTACTACCTTACTTTGTTTCCATTTCCTGCTTCTGGGAAGTTTGAAGGATGTTGGATTCTGCCGAAGGAACAGGGAACAAGACTGCGGAGCAGCTCCCATGCATGGAGCTTTGACTTGAGGCATCTACTTTTTATTATAAGTATTTGCAACTGTACATATATTTTTAATAATGATTAGAATGAGTAGGATATCAAATTCCTGCATGCCCACATCTAGATTGTTAGATTTGTTAATATTTTGTGGTATCTTGTGGGTTCTTGTGTGTGTGTGTGTGTGTGTTATTTTAAAAGCACTCTGGTAGTGCACACATGTAAGATCTATAGTCATTTTCTTACACATATACAATCCCATTATCAATTGGAAAGAATTAATAACAATTTTAATATCATCATTGCCCTGTTCATATTTAAATACTTTTAGTATTCCCAAAATATCTCTTCATGTTGATTTGTTCCAATGAAAATCTTAAAAAGATAACTTTTGTGTAGGTTTGTGCCTGTAAGCTTCTCCAGATCCTAAAAAGTAACCCCTATATTTTGTATTACTTCTTGCTATTGACTTGTTGAAAGTCCAGGTTGGTTCTAGATATGTCCAAATGTTTACTATAGTTTCTCTGGGCCATTTACTTAGGAAGGAAGGAGGGAGCAACCTCTGAGCTCCTTGGGTTTTTTTGTTTTGTTTTGTTTTTGGTGTTGTTGTTTCGTTTCGTTTTGTTTTGCTTTGTTTTTCCATTTATGTATTTGGAACAGGGTCTCACTACATAGCTCCCAGTGCTGGGATTATAGGCATGTGCCACCATGCCCAGACTCGGTTGCCAGCTCAGTGCGCTCCTGGGGCAGGGCCAGTGCAAGCTCCTCATTTCTGTCCTAGCTCTGAGTGATTCATACTGTGGATATTGGTGTTTCTTATTTCATAACGGACCCACGCACCATACTACTCCCTAAGTGTAGGGACTGTCAGGCAGTGCCAGAGCCTTCCCTTTCCTTCCCTTTCAAGTGCGCTTGTGTTAGTGTGAACATCAGGTTACCTCTCCACATGGTAATATGTCCAAACAACAACAACAAAAACACATTGATTGGAACATCTTACAAATACTGGGAGGAAGAGGAGGCAAGGGAGACAACAGCCCCAGTTTTCTACATGGGAAAACTACAGGTATGTTTGTGTGTACTGCTCAGAAAAAAAACTCAGTTGTTTTTCTGAATAGCACTGCATCTTCTGCTCTCAGATGGACAGAGGTGGGCATGTGTATCCAAGGAGAAGGAGGACTGGTACATTCAGTGCTTCCATAGAGGGAGGCTGCAGCCACACAGGTCCAACGCTGGTCACTGGGTGGGGTGAGGGTGCTTAGTGACGCCACAGTCTACATAGACACAGCATCTCCTTGCTGTTCTTAGAACACCGATCCTGGACGAGGATGCTTATGCATGAACATTTCCTAAGTTTAAACAAGAACCTCACCTTTTACCTTGAAAAATAGTCTCTTTAAAAAGTCTTTTAAAAAGGCAATCTTTTAAAAGCCATTTATGATGCATTCATTTGGCAGTTTTTTCGGCAATGTGAAAAACCTAGTTAATGTTTACATGTAGCTTAAAATACTTTTTGCCATTTGAAATGTTTAAAAACTATTTAAAAGCTATTAAAAAACATCAAGTACATTCATAATGTTGTGCAGCCATCACTACCATCTAGTTTCAAAGCTTTTTCCATCCTGCACAAAGGAAATGCCATGCCCATTAAACAGCCACTGCCTGTTTCGTTCTCCCCTAACTCATGGAAACCGCTGAGCTACTTTTTGACACTAAATTTTCCCTTGCTAGATATTTCTTATAAATAGACTCACTCAATATTTGTCCTTTTGTGCCTGGCCTCTTTCTCTCACCATAATGTTTTAAAAGTTCATCCATGTGTTCACATGTGTCAGTACTTCATTTTATTCTTTGTGGCTGAGTATCCCATTGCATGCGTACGCAGCATTTTGTTTATCTGTTCATCAGGTGATGGACGTTTGGGGTGTTTCCCTCTTTGAGCTTCTGGGAGTGTTGGTGCTGTGTGTACTGTGTGTCAGATTTTGTTTGCACACCTGTTGGCAGTTCATTGTATATATATATTCAGGAGTGAAATTACTGGAGCACCTGACAATTGTCTAACTTTTTGAGCAATGTCTAAATTGTTTTCCACAGTAGCTGCACTCTTTTATACTCACTCCAATAGTGAGTAAGATTCTAGCTTTTCTCTATCCTCACCAATACTTTTTATTTTCTGATTTTTTTTTTCTTACTTAGAGACACCCTGGTAGATGTGAGTTTATTGTTGTGATGTTCAGTTCCTTATTGATTAGCAACATTTACCATCTTTTCATGTGATGATTGTATATCTTTTTTGGAGAATGGTCTTTTTGGGTCCCTTGCCCATTTTGAGCACGTATGCAGCGGCACTGCTGCATGAAGTTGTTTTGCTTTCATGATTCATGATTCTTGCATGGTTTCTCTGACAATACATTTGATTTTGTATCAGCGTCTGCAGCTATTTAGATGATTTCATCTTCCCTGTACCACCTTTGTGTCTCATGAGATAGACTGCAGATTTTTACCCCAGAACTCTTTTTATCTAGAAAAAGCACAACAGCAACATTTGCAGGGTCTGTTACTCTTTAGCAGAAAGTTTTAGTTTGTGGGTATGCACTTCAGGAAGATTCTCTGAAATCAGATCTTTCTCATTTGTATTATTTTTCATGTGAACATAAAAATCTGCAGTAAGAGATTTTTGGTTTTTGATTTTTATGGGCGTTATAAAATAGAATTTCACTGACTTTTCTAATCCACTGCCTTTTGGCTCACACCTGATGAGACCCTGCTATCACTTTGGGTGATGCAGGGTGAACAATGAGGAGCTTGTAAAAAAGTCTCTCAGTTCTTCTTTATTAACTGACTTTTAAAAATATGGTAGAATTTTCCCTTGTAACAGTTTTTGGGAAACTCTCCAACGTTCTGAAGTATTTTCGGTTCAGTACTTATCACTGGTTCTGTGAAGGGATGTTGAGTCCCTTCTGGGATATCTGTAGCCCCTTCGGACTTTACTGTGTGAGATTGAAGGGGTGGAAAATCCCTACCATTTCCTTGCCTTACCCAGTGTGTAGTGCAGAGGCCTTAGCACCTAGCAATTCCTAGAACAGCCTAAAAGCTTTCTAAAAAACACTGTTTCCTGGTCTTTAATTGCCACAAAATGTGAGGCAACAGGTCTGTCTTGGACAGGGAATCCGCTAAACCCAAAAGCTGAGAGACAATGTGTGGTATGAATTTGGAGTCACATAACCTAGGTTTTGAATTTAGACACATTAACCATATAAACTCCTTGGCTAAGTAATTTTATCCTGCTCCTCAGTTTCCTCAACTGTAAAGTGGAAATCATAACATAGGCTTAGCTTCTTAGGCAGTAGCAAGAAACCTAACAGCCCCGTGTGGACGCTTGGGGTCAAGTGCACAGTGCCTTGGGAACCTCAGTAACTCTGGTTCTCTCAGAGGGCCAGTCTCCCCTGCTTTCTCACATGGTTTTTCACCACATGTATGACTCTATTTCTGAGGCATTAGTGTCTAATAATAAGTTTTCCAGGATTCATTTAGGTGATGCTGAGCTACCTTCTTGGGCTATAAATTGTCTGATGTAAGGATTGTATTGAGGGGCATTTGCCAAAAAAATGAATATCATCTCCTAATTTCTGAATATTCTTCTTTTGGCTGTTTCAATAAAGACAGTAGACTCATAAGATTGGAAGGGCAGACAGAATCTTCTTTTTTTGTTGTCTATGCAAGACATTTGCTTTCTGCTATAGTGGCCTGAGATGCCTTCATATTTCCTTCAGCAGCATAAAAGGCTGTGTGTTATTTTAGAGAGGTTCCTGATTTTTATTTCAATTTGGACAATTGAAGTTAATATTTATCAAATGGCAAGAAGAAATTAAGTGAAAAACATTAGAAATTTTAGTTGTTTGCTAATTATTTGTGGTCCTCTGAAAGGGACAAGACATAAATAACATAATACATTTGCATATCCCAAATCCTCCCCTTTGACTTTGGAATATATTTATTACTTCTCTGGTAGGCTGTGAAGGTCTGATTCTTGCCCCAAGCAGACTGTTAAGATTTGAGAGTCACCCAGAAGTGAGTTTGGTTTAGTTGATTTCACTGTAGACAATGAACAAACTCAGAGGTGCTTAGTTGATACTCGTACTAGACAGAACCCAATTTCCCTCTGCATGGTTGGCCAACCCTGATGACTACAGTTCTTCTTCACTTCTTCTTACACCAGGAAAAGAAGATTTTTCAGATCCCTTGGATGCATGCAGCTCGGCATGGGTGGGATGTGGAGAAAGATGCACCGCTCTTCAGAAACTGGGCAATCCATACAGGTATTGAAGGTCCCACATCCCTTATAAGGCAGGCACTTAATAGTTTATTTCTGTTTTCTTTACACTTGTAAAATATCCCAGCTTATAATCTCATGAAAAGGTCTGAAAACCCTGTGAATTGTCACCAGGCACTTCTAGTCCACACGAACACAAAACACATCATTCAGAAGTGGTGTTCTTCCCTATCCCGTGGGTTCTTAGTCTTTAATTTTCTGTAAATATGGTATTCTGATAAGTTCTCCATGGCTATCAGGGAAATATAAACTCATTTGTTTTAGAGCTATAAACTTGAGTTTAATTTAGCTTCCCAAAGGGTAGTCAAGAATACATGTATTTATAAGAAATTATAAAGTAAAAAAAAAAAAGAAAAAGAAATTATAAAGTAGTGCGCCGTTATGAGGGCAGGGTGTTTTATTTAATATTTGAATATCAGATATTTACTTCTGCTTATTGGTCTTCTCAGACTTCTAGTCTTCAGGATCATTTACATTCATTCTTCAGTCCATCTTTTCTCTCAGGTTGTTTGATAGAGCCAAGTTTGCCTGAATCTGTTGGTCTCAGTTCAAGGTGATTGGGGATATTTGGTTATTTTTGGTGGAGCCTGGAATGCAGAGTTTTCTTTGAACAATCTATCTAGCAATACTGTGTTTCTGGAAACTATTTTTTGTTTACCACGTGTCTAATTTTTTCCTCAACCTCTGGTTATTTTGTTAGGGAAGCATCAGCCAGGAGTAGATAAACCTGATCCAAAAACATGGAAGGCAAATTTTCGATGTGCCATGAATTCTTTGCCTGATATTGAAGAAGTTAAAGATAAAAGTATAAAGAAAGGAAACAATGCCTTCAGAGTATACCGGATGTTGCCCTTATCTGAACGACCTTCAAAGAAAGGTAAAGATGTTTATTGACTAAAATAGTGATCTCTTAATGTATACCTTTGTGATTTATTTTTGCATCTGTAGTAACTCCAGAGATAGAAAACTTGTTCAAACTCTAGGCTATAATTCTGCCTTTACTAGTCTGAAAAAATGACTTGCAAGTCAACAAAGGTATAAAAGATACATTTGGGAGCCGGGGAGATAGCTCAGCAGCATAAATGCCTGCCTGGCAAGTGCAAGGTCCAAGGTCCTGGGTTCAATCTCCAGTACCGAAAAAAAAAAAAAACAAAGATAAATTTTGAATTTTGAATTTTGATCCTGTCCAGTTTAAACAATGGGTTCATTGAGAGTTTCAGAGAGAATTTAACATATAAATTTAGAGTAATGGGAAGTGTTTCTCTCTACGTGCTTCATGAATTAATCCCTAAACTTTTTTATTGTCGCAGGAAAGAAACCAAAGACAGAAAAAGAAGACCGAGTTAAGCACATTAAGGTAATCTTTGGTTGTTCAGAGAGAAAGCCAAAGTTGTGACCTATTTATGATTCCATACTCTGTTTCATAAAGACAAGCAATATGATCTCTGGTGTGTTCAGTCTTTTGCTGCTGTGCTTTATGTGCTTCACGTGTCTCTGCTTTGGTGTGCTCTCACTCGCATACACAAGTACATATATCTGCTGCTTGATCTGATGTTGCTCATGTTGATTTATGAATGAAGTCACAAATTCACATGGAGCTTGACAATCTGAAGCTTCTATCTGGTCAACACAACTTTTGGCTGCTGATCACTTAGGTGCAACTACGCTCCAATGACTGGCTCATTCCGATAGTATGAAAGATATTTTCAGCTACTTATTCTTTACTATTTATTAAATGTATGTAGTTCTATCAATTGTCTGAAGATATAGATAGATAGATAGATAAATAGATAGATAGATAGATAGATGGATTATGGCAGGCCATTAATTTGAGGGTACAATAGCCAGCTTCAGTGTAGTTCTCAGTAGGTTTTTATATGGGTCCACTGTAGAACCATCTCTTATAATTCTTGAGGATTTCCATAGGAATGTGTATCTCTATGTATGTTTTTCAGTAGGCTAAAGAATCAAAACTAGTTTGAAGATCTTTGTGCATGGATGCATAAACCTTGTTAAATAATGAGAGAGAAACTAAATCTCCCATATTCCACTGGGCCTTGTGTCCATTGCTAGGAAAGAGCAGACACTACGGTTATAGGGCCATAGATCACTGGAGAAATGGTGTCTCTCTCTGGCATCCATTTATGGAAGAAGCCGAGCCCCACGGTTAAGTGGCACATGTCTAAAATCAGGTAGTTAATGAGAACTGAATTTGAAGGAGTTGCCAAATATTCTGATGCATAGTCTAGAATAACTGTTGAAGAAAAAAGTCTAATGTCCAAACAGCATGTTCTTTAAAACCAAGTCAATAAATTGAAATTTTCAGAAAAAAATTGAGAATAATTTATTTTGGAAAATATAGTTAAACTTTTGAAGCTATTGCTTAGTGAATACTAACACAGAAAAAAGTAATGCATGTTCAGTGCAGACAAAGTTTTTTGGGGACTATTATCATTCTGCTATTGATGAAATCCATAGATGTAAAACCTGTGGCTACAGAGCACTGACTGTAGTTAGAATCCAAAGGAAAACTTAAGGACAGTCAAGTTCTAGAGATATTTACCTCTAACATGGAAAATAAATATTTTAGGCAGAGTATTTTAGCAATAATGCTTGCAGTTTCATTTTCATTGTTTTTAGTTTCTGTCTTATTTTAACTATAGCACAATATTAGGGCTTATTTTATTTTTACTGTGGAACAACTTTATACACATAGTAAGGAGATAGATAGGGTCACCCTAGGGGCTGGGGAGATGGCTCAGTAGACTAAGCACTGGCCTGGTAAGCTCAAGGGCCTGAGTTGAATCCCCAGTTCTGCCCCACCCCCCAAAAAATCAGCCCAATTTTGACATTAATCAGCTTCTAACCAATTTTTTTTTCATTTGTACTTCCACCTGCTTCCCAACTTTCAGTATAAAAATCAATCCATTTTGATCTACAAAGATACATTTTTAGCTTAATATTTTGAAGGAATTTCCAAACATTTTATTATTTATTTCATAAATATTTTAGTATATATCTCAAAAAGATAAATGCTCTTTAAAATACCATAGTATGGCCAGTTGTGGTGGAGCATGCCTCTACTCCCAGCACTCAGAAGGCTGAGGCAGGAGGATCCCTGAATTTGAAGCCAGCTGGAGCTATGTGGTGAGTTCAAGTCCAGCCTAAACCAAGACCCTGTCTCAAGAAACCAGAAAAAAACCCTTACAGAATCATTATTGTAACTGAAAACATTGAACAAAAGACACTAATTTTATATTATTGTGAAGTATCTAGCTACTGTTCAGATTTCTAATTGTCTCATAAATTTATTATAACATTTATGAAGTTCATATATAGTTTGGATATGTCAACTAAAATTTCATTTTTAGTCTATAGGTTTTCTTGCATCGCTTTTTTAAAAATATAGTTTCCCTCGCATTTGAAAAAAACAACTAATTATTGGCTCTGTACAGTTACCCACATTCAAAACTTTTAAGGCCTACATTTTCTTACTGTTGTTTAGTCAGAAGTGTATAATTATCCTACAAATACATGGTTTTGAAGAACTTACTACATTCTTAAGTGTGACTATTCATAATTACTACTATTTCCACAGCATCTAGTCCAATGCCTGGCACAGAATAAATAAGGAATATATATTTAATAAATGAGTGGGTATATAAGTACTTTTTGAATAAGTAAGTAAATATATGTGGTGAGAGGGAGAATGCAAAATTTCATAACTGCAGCTAGCTGATAAATAATAATGGAGTAATGTGTTCACTTTTCCATACATTTTGTCCAAATAGATTCACCATGATCCATTTAATGCCAGATGCCAATTATAGTAAGATGCTCTAATGTTTTATGTATTTCTAAGACAGGAAAAAAACCACTTGCAATGAAATGGTGGCCCGTAGTTGACTATAAGGCATACCCTATTTCAAGCATGTGGAATTATGCAGCCTAGAATGAACAAGATGAGGAATTCTCATAAGTAAACACATTTGCCTTCTAGTATCTTCCACATGGCCACAAAAATTAGCAGGTTGTGGAAGACACAACTTGAGGTGTCCCCTAGGAATAAGGTTCCCTACATACGGCCTTGTATGTGGGTGAGGTTCTCTCAGCGGAGTGCATATTATGAAGTCTTTTGCAATAAAGATATGCTTAATACCTGAAGTATGTCTCTCGAGGGACATTATTCTTTCAATAGAAGGCATATATTTCTTCAACTATAGACACAGTGTAAGTTTTGAATGTAAATCTGCTTGATGTATCTTACAGTACAGATGCAGAACATGGATAAGACCAGTTGGCTTCTCAAGTTCTGTGACACCTGGCAGCTAAGGCCCTTGTATTAACATATGTGTAGAATACTTCCAAAGGTCATTCCCCAGGTTGTATAGTTACAGATTCTTGTTGTAAGTCAAAACTGAATCTCCAAGTTCAGATGCCATGTGCAAATATATGACTGAATAGTAGACTTCTACTGAGAAAATTTGTCAATACAAATCCAGTGTAGTAACTAGATATGGACGCTTACTGTTTAGGCAAACTCTTTTCGAGTTTCTATTTGAGTTGGATTGATGTTTTAATTAGCAAACAGTGTTTAGAACACGCTAGCTAGGTAGCAGGACTTTTCCTGGGCCACTCAGGTAGTTTATCTCTGTGCTCTCTGTTGCTCAAGAAAATAGTATTCCCAGGGCCCATGGCCTTGTGGTAGCTTAGAAAGGGTGCCCCATATTTTTTGGTGCTTGTGAGTCTAGCTTATGTACTCAGTGAGACATATTTTTCCTGAACTAGGTTATGTGAATGAAACTGTCTCTTAAGGAAAATAAAACAAGGAAAGCAGTAGTGAGCAGTACTAGATTGTGCGTTATCTCTGGAAAAGCACCAATATGTTTTTAAAATACAGAACAAAATGCTCTGTGGGGATTCAGACAAGCCTGAGAAGAATAAAAGTAGGCCAAATATAAAGGGATATTAATTGATAATTTTGATCCCCTCCAGGTAGTAATTGTTACTTTATTTGGTTTTCCTGCTTATGAACAGTTTATCTCCTTTCTCATATTTAGAAAGTGGGGACACAGAGAGTTTATGTCACTTCCCCAAAGATGTACTGCTTTCTAGAGCTGGGAATGCAAGTCAGTCAACTGCAAGCCAGGGAGGTACCAGTGCCTCTCAACCTACCAGCAGCTATAAAAATTGAGTCAGGTCATGAGAATGCATAGCATACAATGGTGGATGTTTCCTGGCACTCAGAGGCTCATGAGTGAAAGAAGGCTGACAGATTAGAGTTGTTGCTCAGTCTTCCCTGGACAAGTCAAGAAGACGGCTTAATTGAAACAGGAGTTTGTGTAAAGGAACAATGAGAAATAAAGATCTGCAAGGAGGGTGAAAATGAATGAATACTTTCTGCCCCAAAGATGGTTTGCAGATTGAAAGCACATTCTCCAAAGCTACAGAGTGCTTCCAGATCAAAGCATTCATGTTATGATAGAATTATAATTACTTGAAAGTCACTTGATAAAGAGACAGCTTGGGCTGTGTTAGATGTGAATAAAGACCTATGTTTACATAGACATAGGTCTGTATAAAGACCTTTTAATGTACAAGTTACATTAAAAGAATAATAATCCAGCAGAACTCATAGAATTTTTGGCTCTGGCAGCAACATGAACTAGATTGAATCAAGTACAGTGTGCTGTCTGCCATTATTCAGAGAGACAGTAAATGACCGCCTACCTGGAGGGACAATTACTCTATCGATCTCTTCTTTGGCTTGAAGAGAACTTCTGTTTTTTAAACTTGACCCAGATGAAAACCCAGTTTCACTTGAAAAACACATAAAAACATGGCCTCCCTGGGTGAAACAGGTTATCAGGTTTATCCTACCAGCTTTGGTCCCTGCCTTTCTCCAGCTCTTGAGGGGACTGGACAGAGCAGTTTGAGAGCTGATTCTCTTACTTAAAAATGATTTAATGAAAAGAGGCACAATTAAGTTCTTTGGAGCAGATTTTCAGAGCACAGTGGAGTTATTAAGAAAGGTCCTGACAGAGATTGAAGGGCATGAAGGGGAAGGGAGTCTGTGGCATGCCTGGACGAAGATTGTGGCATTGGAGTGGAGAGGAGGAGGTGTGTACCCAAAGCCTGGAGGGGGCTATGGAGGAAGAAGGCAGGAGTGGATGAAGGAGGAGGTTGTGGAGACGGAATGTTGGGAATGGTGTTCCTTTGTGGAGAAGGGGGAAAGTTTAACCTGGAGCATGTTGAGCATAAATGGCAGAGAATGCTGTAAAGCAAATGTCAAGTAGAAAGCTGGGTCTCACAGGCTACAGCTGTGCCAAGTGTTGGAGGTGCATGTGGTTGGCCCTTTCCTCCAGAATGACATTTGCAAGAACTGTAGCTATGTAGTCTTTACAGAGATGCCTTCTCCAAGAGAAGCTCAGGGGTGTTCAGGATCTCACTACTAGATGAAACTCGTAGTGATCCACTAGTTTATAGCCTCCCAAGAGCTGGGACTACAGACATGCGCCACTACGCCCACTTTTAATTGCCATCTCATTGTGCCCAGGGCATAGCAGGCCTGGGGATCAAACCACCCGCCTGAGCTATTTAATCCACTGAGCTATTTGGCCGGCACTTCAAGAGAAGCTCTTTGAGATGAAGATGGATCCTAGGCAAGAGAGGGAGGGAAGAGTGAGCTGAGGAAAGAAGTCAAAAGGGGAGGCTCTAAGGAAAGAGGGAAGAGAGGAAGAGGAATCTGGCTACATTCCAGAGAAGAAAGGAAGGATCAGGCACGTTAGCAGAGCCTCTGTTCCCTGTGGTGCTGTGGCCTCTGTGGCACAGTATATCCCTTCACCCTGGTCTACTTCTTTGCCCTAATTTATAGAACTCTGCTTATTTAGCTTGAGATTTTTGTTATAAGAGAGAACTAGAAAGTCCCCTGACTAGCTTTGTGTAGGTAATTAGAACATTTTTGGCAGTGGGAAATGACTTGGGCAAGGGGAGTGCACTTTGGGCCATTGTACTGGGTCTTAGGAGAGGGGAGACTTAGAAAAAGACCTTTGACATGGGGTTGAGAAAGAGTACTTGGAACAGAGATGAGAAACTGTCCAGCAGAGCTGTCCCTTAATTTAGATTTACCTAAGCCCATAGAGCAAGCCTTACATTGAGACCAGGCAATGGCAGGTTATTTTATAGGTCAAAAAAGGCCATCCCTGCCCTGAAGCTCTCTTTGCTGCAGATTTGCTTTTGCTTAAATTGTAGGCCAAACCATAGATTTATGATTACAGAAAATTTTCTTTGTAGAAATTTAGAAATACAGAAAATAATTGGTAGAGCTGGAGGTGGTTGTACATGACTATAATCCCTGCACTCAGGCTGTGCTAAGAGTATTGTCATGAGTTTGAGGGCAGCCTGAACTACATGTGAGACCCCGTCTCAAAATGAACAGCAAATAACCTGAGTTCTTGGCAGAATAAATATACCATTGTGGTAACTAGACCAAGCATGATCTGTTTGTTTTGATTTGAACCAAGAGGATTAAGAATGAAGACAACTATAGGATCTTTGAGATATAGGAGTACCTGTATCTAAATGAGGAAGGGAATAGGGAGAGGAGGCTGACTTAGCACAAGTGTGGCAGGTTCTGGGGCAGCAGAGGCAGGCAAAGTTGAGATGGGGTAATAAGAGGTGCAGAGAGGATCAGAATAGGCAAGGGTAAAGGCCATTTGTGACCTGCACTGTCCCTATGCACATGTTATAGTGAACTATACATATCTTTTCTGAATTTGGGATCTTTGGATTTTAAAATACAGTTTAGATAGCCCTCTTTGCTTTTGATTATTTTAAAAATTTGACTCCATGTACTGAAGACCTTTCTCTCATGGGCCTGTCATTCTTCATACTGGATGGAGACCCCTTGGGAGGGGCTGACTCTTTTCATGTACAACTCACCGTCTTTCTCTTCCAGAATGGTTGTACAGATGAGATGTTTTGTACTGAAGACTTGGAAACTGACAGTGTATTTTGAAGTGGGAGTGGAAGGAGTAAAAGAAGGTTCTAAACAGTCTATCTCCACTGGTAAAATGTAAAATGTTTCAATATACTACAGAAATAGACAGAATACAAGGTAGGGATTGGGGGTGTCAAAAAATGGTCCAAATAGTTCTGTCCCAGTCTCTAGTAGTGGAATGAGTGCAGGACACAAGCTTTATTAAGACCAAGACTGGGAGCTCCTAGAGTTGAACCTGGTGCTACTAGAATTGAACCCAGAGCTCATAGAATTGAGCCCTACAGTGTAAATAAAGACAGGGTTCAGTTCCTGTATCTCAGCCTCTAAGTCACTCAAGTGAACCCAGTCTTTAGTGATATAAGTATCATTTGCCGCTTATTAAACTGTAGATAATGTGATACAATTAGAGATCTTCAATTGAGAAGTCAAAATAATTCAGGATATATATATTTATATATATATATATGTATATCAATATATCTCTCTCTCTATATATATCTAATTGCCTCATTGCTTTGATAAAAATTTGAGAAACTGAGTTAAAAATTGACTTAAAGTAGTGAAAGGAGCTCATAAAAATCAGCTCTTTCTATAATTTCATAAGCTACTTAGATTTCTTTTTTTTTCCTTTTTTTTTTTTTTTTTTTTTTTT
>NDGN011376736.1:0-11052 GCA_002564285.1 Tympanoctomys barrerae
TTTCAAAACAGGTCAGTAGAGCAGTTACAATAATTAATACATTGCGTATGGTTGTCTTCACAGAGCCCTAAAAAATTATTACTTAAAAGAATACAATCAGAATTCACAAACAGGTATGTAATAAAGGACACATTATTTGTAGTTCATAGGATTAAAAAACCCTCCAGATTTACATTCTACCATGTAAAACTTTTTGGAGTTTATTATTGAGGATTGAACCCAAGATGTTGGGCATGCTACATAGGAACTCCAGCACTGAGATATATACCCTCTTTCCCTAAAATCTAATTATTTAAAAATTTATTTTAATCTATCCACACTTTATATTATGCCATGCTTTCATACCTGTCTTTATCCTGTTACGTCAGTCACTTCTATTGTACCTCAGTCAAAATAACCAACATCCAAAGTGAAAAGCGGAAAGGTTTATTTTGGTTCACAGTGTCTAGAAGCTTCTGTCCATAATCAGCTGCCTCCAAGGCAGGGGGCACCGCAGAGGAGGAGCAGTTGCTGCAGGCAGAAGGTAGCAAGGGAAAAAGGAGTGCAGAAGCAAGTGCAAGCGTCCCCGGCAGCCACTCTCTGCACCTAGATATTCTATGTAGGCTGCTGGGATAGGGCCCAAGCCAATCCTGGCACTGATTTAGTACCACACACCGGTAATCACAGTGTCACATACATTTGATGCAGCTGTCCCTAACAAATGCCCCCATTATGACGCATGAGGCTTTGGGGGTAGGCACACAGACACAAACCAAGACACGCGAATATTAAGAAGTCTTTGTTCATAATAGACTTTTAGAAAGCCAAGCCATGAAGTAGCAATGACATTTTAACACTGAAAAGAAACAAACAACTTCACATTTAAGAATCATCTAGCTATATACATCTAGCTATATATTAATGTATTATATGGCATAGTTCACGTACTAGACTACATCATAGTTTGTGGTCTTTTATATGACTTCTCATTCAAGTCATATAAAAGTAGTGGTCATTTTGAGTAGTGGTCACTTGCATCAACGTGGGTGAATTGGAGGGTCTTATGTCAAGGCAAGCAATGCCGGCACAGAAACATAAATATCGTATGGTCTCACCCATATGTGGAATCTGAAGAGGATGATCTTACAGAAGTAGAACATAAACTAGTTGTTTCAGAAGCTTGCTTGTTTGGGAATGGGAGAAGGTTAAAAAGATATTAGCCAAGGGATATCAAATGTCAGGCCAAGAGGAGGAATATGTTTCAGTGATCTGTTGTACAACACAGTAACACAGCCAACAATATATTCTTGAAAAGGTTGAGTTTGCATGTAAAGTGTCTCACTATGAACATGACTACTATCTGGCGTAATACCTATGTCACTCACCTATGCTTGTCATGCCACAGCAAATCTGTACTTTATTTTTTTCTTTTTTTTTAACTTGATGGGTTTTATTTGCATAACTCATACAAGCAGTATCTTAACATATAAGATAAAACTATAGTGCAGCATTGTATAGTACAATCAGCAAAATTTACAATACTATATAAACAAGACGTACTACATGAAAAAAAGACACAAGCTTTATGAGATATACAGAAACATACAAAAACAAGATGCGTCACTATGTCCAAGTGGTGGGTTCTAAGTCTGAAGGGCATACCTTGGTCATAAGTTCAATAGTGTTTCATAAGGATTTTTTTTTTTTTGCTCCTCGAATTTCCTCAGGGCACTTTTGCCTGTCTGGAGTGTTGTGGGGATTGAACTACAGCCACCTGAGGCTGACAGCTTTGTGGAAGCAGCCAGTTAAAGAACTGAGCTAGGGCCAGGCTCCCCAAGCCTATACTTTAATACAGCATGTTGTACATAATCAATGAAGACAATTATATCTGCCAATTTAAAAACTAAAAAATGAAAACTATTTTTAGTAACCCAGGGTAGAATTTTTTGATATTCATAAAAGCTGTTATCCTTGTGTTTAAATTTACTGAAATCTCGTTTCTCACATCCAGGAAACCATAGGAGGCTGTTAACTGTAGAAATGCTAAGCCCTTCCATCTACATCTTGGGTGGCGTGCAGAAAACTGAGGACCGAAGAAATAAATATCAGTAGATGTTAAATGCGTGTGACTATTGGCAATAAATATATTTAGTGATTTCTTTCTGTACTCAATAGCTTTGTCCATGATACTTTGTAATTGTTAAATTAAGATATCTACCAAAATTTGAAGTTAAACTGATGTCCTAACTGGAGAAGTGGGTGACAGGCTATAGTGAAGGCTGGAACGCGTGCACAGCCATAGGTTAGCTAAACGGGCAGAGGGCGGCACGGTGGATGCGGCAGGAGGACGAGGTGGTAGAAGGGGCAGGAGAGTCGCAGCAGGGCTGTAGCGTCGACGAAGCCCCACTTGGTTGCTTCATGTGGCTCTGATTTTGCCAGCCCGATAATTGAAGATTGTAGTTGACTATTTTTAGCCATCTTGCTTACTCAAATGGAGGCCTTCAGACTCTAGCAGGGAGGAAGCCAGGGCAAGTTTCTAAAGGTGTCTAGCTGTGAGCCTGGAGAGGGGAAGCTGTTGAGAACAACCGGAATCCTCAGGCAGACTTTACTTTGAGTTTTTTCATTAGGAAAAGCTTCTTCTGAGGTTTATTCCAAAGTATTCATCAATGGTGTCATAGTATTTACAGATTTTGTATCATATAGTAAAGTTCCAGAAGGTCCTGAGAAAAGATATATGAATGCTCTTATTTTATAAGAATAGTATCTTTAACCTAATAGGCACTAAAACATGCTATACACGCATTCATTCGACATTCATTGTTTTTATGCTAAATTCATAGAACATTGTTTCCTACCTTGGAAATATCTCAGAGAATGAGACAGATAAAATTCTTTTCTTTTGCTCTCTAATACAGACTGATTTAGTGGGAGTAAGGCAATCATACCAATTATAGCTATTTAAGCAAATAAACATATAATACATTTTATCAAGGGGAAAATCAAGCAGGCTAAAAGGTAGCTAGTAAATAGGATGGTGTTGGTGGGTTGGCTGTGCTATTTCATGCTATTTTGTGGAACTGGGGATTGAACTCAGGCCCTTGAGCTTGCCAGGGAAGTGCTTATTCCACTGAGCCATCTCCCCGGCCCCAAGGGAACATATTAAGAAAAGGCCAGACATGAGGGAGAAGAGGAACAAGATGAAAGAACAAGACCTGTTTAAATGGCAAAGAAGGAATCATAAACACGAGAACTCTGAGACCAAGAACATTTGTCAGCATTTCAGTAGACACTCCAGCGGGCTGCTAAGGTGAACCTGTGAGGGTGGCACGGGGGAGGGGCAGAAGACAGTCTGACAGGGTGCGTGCTGGATTACAGAGAGCCCTGTAAACTGTGGAGAAAATTTGAAATTATATCTTATACGATACGGGAAACCGTGGTGTGTGTTCGGCAAAGGACCAGAATGACTTGAGTGACACTTGATCAGATCTCTGCGGATGACAGAAGGACAAGAGGCTCTGGGGGGCCTGTTCGGAAGCTAGCAGTGAACTGGAGAAATGCTATTAAATTCAAGCAGACAATCATTCTCCTTAGTTGTGATTTAAGAAGAAATACATTTGTGAACTTGTTGTGTTTCATAATGTTACAGTAAAATTTTTTAATAAAATGATTAAAATATAAATAGCACTAATTCCAGAAACTGGAGACTTCATTGTACAGGGGAGAACATGGACTTGTCAAGAGGTCCCTAACATTGGTCGCTGACTTAAAATTGCTTTGGAGAGTGTAACAGTGAAAAATAACATGAAAAGTCATACAAGCATGAGCCAGGGCCTCAAGTGCGACCCATACTTGTTGGGTCAAGTCACATCAAATCTCTACATTTTAATTCTCCTTTCTGTAAATGTGCTTAAATAAAATATCTGCCCTAGTGGGTTGATACTGAGGTTAAATTAGGTTATTCATACAAATTGCTTACCACAGTGACTGGAATATTGTAAGTGTGCAAATTTTGCTATTATCTCTGTTTCAGTTTCAAAAGTCATCTTCAACAGAAGAGTCAAAGTTTTCAACAGTCTGAAAGATAGTTAAAGATAACACCATCAGATTAAATATCCGCCTCAGTGTCTGTCATCCATCTGAGTCTGGCTGGACGTGAAAACCCCTCTCTTCTTCTGTGAACTTGATTTTTAGAGCACCTGTGTCTTTCTTTACACACCAGTGTTATCCAAGTTTCTTCTGCTATAATTTTTTCTCTAGATTACAAGTGCCTGTGCTTCAAAAAGTAATATATATATATATATATATATATATATATATATATATATATTTATTTATACCAGGAACTGAACTCAGGAACTTGTGCTTGTCGGGCAGGTACTGTGCCACTGAGTTATCTCCCTTACCCCTCAAGTTTTATAATATGCTTGCAAAGGTCACTCCTTATTTTAATCAAACTGATAAATTTTAATGTGTTGTTCTTCATCCCTAGGGCCCAGTGTAGACAGGACACCCTCAACAAAGCAATATACATTTAGTACATGCACATTTTCTTATCTCTGGATTTAGCAAGACATGCACTATAATCCAATTAGAAAGTAAAATGGGCTTAATTACTTAGCCCAGATCAAAGAACATAAGGCAGCAAAGAATCTAATTAAAATTAATAATATGTGCAGCTTTATCTAATGCATAATCCAGAATATTTTATCTTAATTTAAAATCAACTCTCAAATTCACAGCAAGGTCCCATCACTGTCACTTATTATTATAAAATCTGATCACCCTTAGCAAATCCTTCATGTATATTTGTTGCCTGGCTCTACGTAATAGATTGAACACTGTTCAACAGAGAGAGGTCAGAAAGTTCATGTTGCTACATGTTCATATTGAATTTCTTGAGCCGGATATCTCTTATTTTAGCCTGATTAATATTCTTTAGATGTTATTGAATAGTGCAAATGATCTATAAAATGTACACAGCCACAGGCCACGTTTATATTGAATGGGAGCGGTGCCTAAGTTAATCAAGGACTTTCGTGAATGGTTCTAAACCTCATTTGGAGTGCATTTACAAAGCAATATTTATTTTAATGTTTGTACTAAATTGATCCCTTAGTACAGTCTAGGGAATATTTTCAAATAATTCTGTTGGCAATTTAGAGAAGAAAATACGTATTTCATGAATTTAACAGTTTCCATCTTGCGTGTGCACATGCATCTTTGTATGCAGAAAATACCTGTGCGTTACATGGGCATCACTAAAATCAAGCAGTCCAACCTTTCACCAGCCTTTTTGCCTGGTAGACAAGACAGAATAAAGGTATTTTCTTTTTTTCCAGGAGAATGACATATTTCTGTCAGTTGTTAGAACTGTTTTTAAATCTCTTTCCAGAAATGTAAATAAAAACACTTTAATATTAAACACACCTGCTGTATATAATCCTAGTCTTTATTTTGAATTTAAAATAAAAGGATTTGAATGCCTAAGTGCCAAGAATTGGGTCCACTGTCCAAGTGTATGAGAACTCGATGCTATTGTAAAGCTTCTGCAGGACAGCTGAGAAGGAATGCCAATCATCAGTTGTAGCTACCACGTTTAGAAAACAAGGGACACACATTCCAGGTTTACAGCCCATCGGAGGGTTTATCTCAGAGCCCAAGTGTGGATGTGCTTAGCAAGGGAGGCAGGGCTTGGGGAGCTCATGGGTCCTGAGGCCACTGAGCTCTTCTCCCTCATGGAATGCAGGGACTGGCCCTTACTTACAGCTCTGCCACTGAGCACTCAGGGCATTACCTACGTTCATCCTAAAGCCAAAGATTAATACCAGCTTCTTGCTCTACAAAGTCCATTGTGAAGAAGTCAGATTCACAACTCATGTCAGGCTAGAGCAAATGTAAATTACAGAACGTGTTGGTGAATTGTTTGGCATGCATATATATTAGGCATAAGTCTTATTAGGTCCAGTTGAGAGAACTAAACTTGCTTGGACTCTTGGGCTAGTACTTCAAAGTGATCCAATATCTTCTTTTGCACAGCAATTGATGCTTTTTAGAGAAAATTCATAAAGTCTCTTTTATGGTGCTTAAACTTCGGCGCTCTTTGCGGTCACACCTGGATTATGTAAGGCCCTCGAAGCACCAAAGCAAACATTTTAATGGTAGAGGGTTGAGCTACGATGTATTTTCTTGCCCTTGAGATGTTCAAGTAGTTGGTTTCTGCAAATGCCAGCCTAAGTGGTTCCATGTCACAATAATAAGAAAAACTTAGTGTTTGTTGGACGAGACAGCTTCCTGCACATTGCATATTAAATCAGTCAAGGAAAATATCTTAATATAATTGAATTAATGCTGAATTATACAAGTTCACTGACTTGGAGATGGACATAGTGGAGAGAAAGATAGACAGGGAGGGCAGAGATTGAATTCAAGAAAACAGAGTGAGAAGAATGCTCGGACTGTGTCCTCCAAATGCCAAGAAAACAAACAAACAAACAAACCAAGGCTGAGGACCATTAAGGAAAATTATGTCATGCGATGGAATTAGATGCTGTTAGAATTCAGACATCAGGTGAGAAGTCACTGATGTCCTGACACATTTGCAGCAGAGATGCACCCGTGTGCAGTGCGTGGGGCACAGATGTATTGCTGGGGGATGAACATTCATTATGCTATTTTAAGGGTGTACTGTGATATCCCTATTAGGAATAATACATTGCGTGCACTTAATTATAAGTAATGGAGAAAAATAACCTCAAAACACAAAACGTGTAATTTTTTTCTGATTAGATTATGCTGTCTGAATGTCAGAATCATTTTAGATTAATGAGATAGCATTGTAACCTTCAAATGCCTGACTGGCTCAAAGTGGCCTTTAGTAACATTATCTTTAATAAGTAATTGGAAACATTAACAACATTCGTGTTTGACTGCATAAGATAATTTCAGAGGTCAGTTATTTAATATATCTTACATACATGCTATACAAGTGTGACTGAAAAATAATGGTGTTTCAATTAGAAGCTCATTATATTAAAAGACACACTGTCATTTATCTCTCTCAGAATAATCCTGTTTCCCCGCCGTTCTTGCCATGTTCTGAAACAGTTCTGAAGTCCTCTCTTGGGTATCTTTCGTTGTGCTGTCTGACCTTCCCTGGTGGAAGAAGAGCCAGAGCCACACTGTGCCGGATCGGGTGACTGGGGCGAGCGATGGACGCCCCGACACCTCCGCGAGCCTGACTTACGTGGGATGACAAGCAGCAGAAACTCACGTGTATTTTCTCGGGAGAGATATTTGGTTTCACATCTTACACTTTATTGTATTTATACACGCTGTCAATACAGGTAATCGTGGGGAGTGGGTATGTGTGTGACACTATTTCATCTTCTGCTGTTCAAAGCCTGAGAAGAGATGTACAAAACAAAACAAAAAAAGACTCCCTTAAGTGCTTCCAAAAGTGGTAGTAATGATAAGCACGCCAGCAGCTCGGAAGAGGATTTAACAGGGGTTAATGGAGATGCACTTTGGCGGAATAAATATTTTTAAAATTAAAAAAATTACTAGAGTTTTCAATCATACTTTATGTAGCTAGGACATCAAGACATGATAATATAAACTATTTTATGTGTATTCTATTGAGTCTATATAATAACTTAGAATATTTGCTATAGTGTAGATATCCAGGGAATAATATGTATGTTTAATTCAAACAAGCAGCATTGTTGAACAATGACTTTTAAGGTTTTTCTTTATTTTTTAAAGGATATAAAATAATAACAAAAAACAGCATTAGAAACAACAAAATTTCACCAAAGTAACAGGAATTCAACAATGGTTGCTCTGTTGCATGGTGTTATCTTCAAAATAGTTGTAATTATAAAAGATGTAAACATGAAAAATTGGTTTAAAAAAGCAAAACAAAACAAAAGTTATAAAATTAAATAGATAGGGGGCTCAGTGGACTAAGTGCTTCCCTGGCAAGTGCAAGGGCCTGAGTTCAATCCCTGGGTCTGCCAAAAAAAAAAAAGAACCCCCCCAAAAACAAAAAACAAAAACAAAAAACAGAGAAACAAATAAGAATGGAAAGAAAAAAAATAAGTATTACCTTTTCCTTGAATAATGATTTTTTAAAAGATTTTGTGTTGGTTATTGTGGGGAAACAAGACAAATCTGCACACACAGAAAGCCTAGGATATGGCTGGAAGTCAACTTAAGAAAGGTAAGAGTGTTTCATGTGGAAAGAGAAAGGATTCCCTTATGTTCACAGGTCAGGTAAACATCTGCAGTAGATGGCTTGCCCACTGTGGGATGCAAACATGACACCTACAGGTTAAAAGAGGAATAGATAGATAGATAGATAGATAGATAGATAGATAGATAGATATACAACTTCTTTCTCTTAGTTCAATGAGAAGAAAGCTTCAACTAATAGCGTTTAGACAAGATATCATGTCTACATCTTGCACTATGAATAACTACTTCAAAGACAACAATATGCATTGTATTAATTTTTTAACTGTCCTACTAACTTGTTTTGAAACTGTCTCATTACTACTTCTTTTTTTTTTTTTTTTTTGGCAGAACCAGGGATTGAACTCAGCCTCTTGCGCTTGCCAGGCAAGTGCTTATTCTACTGAGCCATCTCCCCAGCCCCCTCATTACTACTTCTTTTTCAATAAAATTAATATAAAAATAATAAAAAGTAAAAAATAAAAATAGATAAATAAATAAAAGAAGAGACATTTAACTTGGCACACATGTTAAAAGATTCGGCCCATAGTTGTCTGTGCCCAAGACACAACAGCAAGCCACTGCAGAAGGCGTGGCCGACCAGCTGGCACCCAGAAATAGAGCAGGGGACAATGGAGAAACTCAGGGGTTCAGACGGTGACCCAAAATCCATCAAGCAGTCACTCCACTCTCATCATAATATTCATGGAGAGGGCAATAATTAACTTAAAATGATTTCAAGAATTTTGATAAGCTAAAAGGACAAATACAAAACTGTTAATCTGTATTTTAACAGCTTTCAAGAGGTAGTGAGATAGGAATATGCAGTGTAAATATAGGAAACGATCAGCTTTCTAGCTGAGTTGAAGGGCTGGGTAGGTAGAGAAAGAATCATGATGGTCATGATTTCTATTCTCAAAAATACAATAGAATTTAGTGCGGACGTTAAAGCCCCCATGCTCCACTACGGGGCCCAAGGGAGAGAAGCAGGTTCTGGCTTCGGATACTGCTCACATTTCAGCTCCTAACACCTAGGCAGGCATGCAAAGATATGAAACCTTTGTGTGCTTATTTCTCCTTAGCAAAACAATTGAGATTCTTACAGTAGTACCATAATGTTGGTTTGAAAGTTAGTTAATTTAGACTAGCTAAAGAGCTAGTTATAACAGTATCCAGCATAAAATAAACATTCTATAATAATTGTATTAAATTTTATTAGCTTTGAGGCAAACAGTAATATCCAAACTATGCATGACAAGGTCTAGTATGGGGCCTATCAGAGCTATACCTCTGGCTATAGTACTTTTTCAGAAACACGTTTAGCTATTAATAAATATTTCCTACATGCCAGCTCCACTAGGATGCTCCTGGTCACTAGTGCAAATGATTTGCAGTGAAATCAACCAGTGACATTAAGATTTAGGTATGCACTGCAGGAGTTAAATTTCTCATTCTGTATAGGACGGCATGTTTTCACATGTCATGTAGATTAGTGGATAAAACCAGAAACAAATGCTACCAATATTGAATATTTAAAAACAAGCAGACATCAACATTCTAGGTAAGAGAGAGGAATAGAAATGACCTGTGATTGGGAAGAGAGTTAAAAAGGAGAAACTCTACTCCAAGGGGGAACAGCAGAAGTGAGAAAGGACTTAAGGGATCCAGAACAACCTAAAAACCTATGGAGGAGTAAAAAGGCAACATGGAGAGAAGTAAGAAAAGTCTGGTAGCACCAACTGTGTCTCCCAAAGAGGGACAACGTTACTCTGTAAACATCAATTATGTCCACAGAGGGCGGGCCAGAAGCCCAAGTACCACACAGCAGACTGGCAGATCTAACCTCAGGAGAGACGCATGGTTACTGCAAACTGAACCCACTGTGCGGACTCAGTCTGAACCAGATTCCTCTTGTGGGAAAGGCTTGCTCTGGCCAAGAAATCCACAGCAGCGGAGACTCGGGGGCCACTATGGTCAGGAATTTGCCTCTGTTGTGACAGTTCTCACATCCCTTGTGTATGGTAAAGGGTGACCCAGGAGCGGGTGGAGAGCCTCAGTGGCCCACAAGACACAAAGCTAGTTGAGGAGAGCCGTGGCTTCAAGCGCACAGAAGGAGGCAAATCATCACTAAAACCTGCAGTGAATGGAGCCCTGAGGCAGACAACGGGAGCTCACTGAGCTAGCGCAGGGCAGAGGCAGAGCTGGGTTTGCATTCATAGCCCCAGTGCATTGAAGGGGAGTGGAGAGAAATCCAACAGGCCCACTGACTCCACCACCCCTGGATTCCACAGTGCCACTCCTGGAGAAAGGTGCTTGTCCAGACGCCTTGCATTCAGGGACGTGTGCTCTCACTTCTCTCATTTTTCCTTTTTGTGTTCTTTCACTTTACCTGTATTAGTTTCTTATTTTCCTACCCTTTTAAGCTAATATTACCTATATTACTTAATAAATTTTTATATTTTTATCTTTTGAACTCTTTTCTTAAATTATTATTCTTATTCATCATCATCATCATCATCATCATCATCTTGGTGCTTCTTCTGTTTTCCTTTTTCACCAATTTTTCCATTATAATTATTATTATTTTTACCCTTTGTTCATTTTTAGCATTTTTATTTTACTCTATATTATTATTGTAACTTCCTTCTTCCTCACTAGCTATAAAGTTGTTGTCTCTTATGGGTTTCGTTGTACTGTAGCATCTGGCTTGCATTTATGTCATTGTTACTAATGTTTCTCTTCTTTCTATGAGCATTAAACCATTAACACAAAGTGGTTCATTGGGGGCCGGGGAGATGGCTCAGTGGAATAAGCGCTTTCCTGGCAAGTGTAAGGGCCTGAGTT
>NDGN011376750.1:0-16637 GCA_002564285.1 Tympanoctomys barrerae
TTGTGGCCCCCATAACATGATCATATGGGGACATCTAGATGTAAACCATAATATTCTTCCCTTGATTCCCCCAAATTCTTGTATCCTTCCTTTAATGCAAGATGCATTATGAATGTATTCCATCTCTAACTGTTGCCACAATCTTAATAAATATCATCATTACTAAAAAGCCCAGGTCCAGTCTCCTCTGAGATTTAAGGCAAATGCTTAGCTAGAATCCCTGGTGAAAATGAAAAAGAAGGTTAAACACTACCGAAATCAAAAGCGTGAGGTAAATATTCCCATTCTAAGAGGGGAAAATTGGGAGATAGAAAGGAATGGCTCCAAATCAAGACTAAATGAGCAGTGTAAACATTAAATTCTATAATTCCATATCCAGAAACAAGCCATGGTGAAATATGATCTCGAAAGGGCTGGATGGTCCTGCCTCTTAGGTTCTTCTGGTCCCTTGTAAGCCTCCTGGCCTTCCTCTATCGGCAACCTTGGGTCGTTCCTTGCAGCTCTGCTGAGACATTCTACATTCTTAGCTTTCCTAACACCCTAAAGTCTCCATTGCACTGGGCTTACTCTCACTAAAAGACTGTCATGGGACCTGATCACAGAAAACTTCCCTATCATAACCCTCGTATCCCATAGTCACTCCCCTAGGACTCCAGAACACTAACATGCAAGTGCAACTGAAAGTATAGCATGTTTCTGCCACTATTTAGGAGTAAAGTTCTAAGGAAAACTGAAGAAAATAGGAATAGCAAAACAAGCCAATAAAAATAGAAAAAAAATAGCTTCTGAGGCTCACAGTGTAACAACTATCAGCATCATTTAATTCTTAGCCAGATGATCATAAAATCTTTATGTAGAAGTCCCACTCTTATTTTTACTCAGAATATCATGATGGCTCTCAAAATATTACAAAACACATTAAAATATAAAATATTTAGGGTTCTACAAATTGAACAGAGGGCCAAGATTCAAGGCTAGACTTAAATACAATAGAGAATCTGTAATTACTCTGACTAATATGGTTATGATGCTGAAGGAAAAAGCAGATAATGTACAATTACAGCGATGTGTGCAGAGAGGTGGGAATTCTGATGACAACAGGAGATATCAGAAATCAAACAATGTTATCAAAAGAATTATCTGTTTATTAATGTATTTGGTTGCTGCAGGGTCTCACTATACAGCTTGGACTTGTGGTGATCCTCTTGTTTTCAGCCTGCCCAGTACTGGGATTATAGGTGTGTACCCTTATGCCCAGACTCTGGCTGGCTCAGCCCACCCTGTGCGTGGAGCTGGCATGCTATATGGTCCCTGCACTACCCTACCCTTGCCTAAGCAGGCACTTTATTCTGCTGACCTATCTTGCTGGACTCCAAAAGAGCTTTTGGAGATGGCCTATTATTGCATTTATCTGAAGACAGTATCACAAAAATAGAAGGAATGTTAATAGTAATTCTCAAGACTCAAATACAAAGAGAAAAATGAATAAAAAAGAGAAAGAACCCACAGTACATTCAGGAACTATGGAGCAGGTAATAAATGGGTAGAATATGCAAAATGGTAAAACCACACAAAATGAAAATAAAGGTCAAAGGAAATATTTGGGACAATAAATACTGGGACTTTAAAGCAATTAACAACACCAGGTTCAGAATCAGAGCAAAATCCTATGCAATTACTCACTTAGGTCCAAAGTCTCAGTATTGCTTGCTGCTGCCAAAATCAAAAGAGAACATTTATTTGATAAACGAGAAAGTATTTACTCAAAGCTCTTTCCAAGGAAATGGAGCGCCTACTAACCTAACTTGCAGCCTCGTGGCTATAGATGTGCCAGGGTCTCTTAGGGCAAGGAAGAGTGTGGGGTGAAGCAAGGGGGAAATAGCCCTGTCCGGGTGGTTGCATGGCTTCGGGAGCAGCACTTTTCCTTTTTGTTCCTTTTTGTGCCTGTCAATATACAACTGGACGTGGATCATATGGTGCCAACATCTGCATAATCTGTTCATTTATCTGGGCTGAGCAGAAGTACCGGCGGTGGCTGGTGTCCCAGGCTTGTAGAAGTTTGGATTCAGCAATAAAATATATCTTTGTGTGGTAGTTGATACATTGTGTCAACTTGGCTGAATCAGCTCCTGCAGTTCCTGGCAGGGCCCAACCTGGGGTTCCATTGGTTCCACCCTGGGGTGTGACTGGTTTCACCCTAGGGCCCTGGGCTATCCCAGAGTGACTCAGGCCAAAAAGTATATATATGGGGCTGGGGAGGTGGCTCAGTGGAATAAGCGCTTCCCTGGCAAGCGCAAGGCCTGAGTTCAATCCCCGGTTCTGAAAAAAAAAAAAAAAAAAAGAAAAAAAGAAAAAGAAAAAGTATATATTAAGGAGTTGAGGAAGGCTTCCTGGCTGCCCTGCTCTGCTTCCTTGCAGAAGTCCCAGTCTTTGGAGGAACTTGATCTTCACAGCCGCGCCACTTTGAGAAGCTACCATCTTCACCTTGGAGCACCAGTAGGAGGCAGAGAGAGGCTGATGGACGCCGCAGCTGCCGCGCCTCCTCCACTCTTCTTTGTTTTCTGCCACCATGCACTGCTGTCATTTTCGTTGGAGCCAGCAGAGTATGGATTGAAACCTCCTCAAAGTGTGAGCTAAATAAATCTTTCCTTCCTTCATTCTGAGTGTCAGGTATTTGTCGCAATGACAGCAAAAAGTAACTAAGACACTTTGTTTAAGTACTCTTAAGGCACTTACGTGTACTTTGCAATCTCAAAGAGAGTCAGAAAACGCGGGAAGTGCAAGCAATTCATGAATTGGTAATTGCTGCACTTTTATAAATGTGATAGTAAAGAACTGTTCTACACAAGTACACATCTAAGAGCTAAAGAAACTAAGGTTAGGCTAATTCCAAAGCTAGTGTGCCCTTTCAGTTTTCATTTTCTAACTTGTTGGAAAAGTACTTTGACTATTTTGTCATGGAAAGCACTATTTAAACACATCAAATGACCTTTAAAGCACAACTTACAAATAAAAACAATTTTGTATAAAATGTGCTGAAATTTTCGTTTTGCTAATAAAATGTAGTATCTGTTCATTTCAGGCAACATTTCTTCTTTATGAATATGATGAAGATACTAATACTGACAATATATCTATTGAGCCTGAATCACATATATTGTAACATTATCAATTTTACTTTCTTCTCTGATACACATTAATCCTCTTTCAGTGACATCACAATATGTATTATGCATATTTGATGAAGGCAGTATGTAAAATAAATATGGAACCAGTAATCTGCATATTGAGACTAATCTTAAAACAAGTCAAAGAAGGAACATATAAATGTTAACAAATTCCAGTAACTGAAATGCATTTATTAATTTTAAAACCAGACTTAAATCTATTAATCCTTTTAAAATTAGATTGCAATTTAAGGCACCATTTATATGCGCACATTTAGCTTTATGCAATAATATTTAAAATAGCTAATATAATTCCCTAGGGCAAGTAGAAAGACATTACTTTGATATACTACTGTTTCAGCTGCTTTTCTCTCACTGAGACAAAATACCAAGTACTCAAACTTAAGGAAGAAGATGTATATTTACCTCACAGTTTGTGGAGTTTTCAGTCCATAATCTGTGGGCGCCAACACAGGGTGACATAGTACAAGGGCAACAGTTCAAGATGGCAGAATTCAGAAAAAAATGACAAGAGCCAATGGGGAGTGCAAGCCTCTTTTCTCCCTTGTATTGTAAGCAGGCTGCAAACCCTTGGGCAGATACAGAATTCACACCATCGCTGACCCCTCCTTATGCACAGGAATAGGATGTTTACAAAGTGAAGATCCCGGCCCCCTACTGAATCACTTAGTTAAGCTTCTAAACTTCTCAAGTTGACATGATAAATCAACCATCACAATATATTAAGGCTTAAACAGCCACTTTAGGACGTGTCCTTTACACCCTAGGATGTAGAATTACTGAGTCAGTTAAGCTCCTAAACTTCTCAAATTGACTATAGTGGTTGAGCAATTGTGTTAACTATAGAAGTTAAAAGCGTAACTAAATGGGCTCAGGAATTCCACGCCCTAGAGCGTGGAGGCCTTACATGAGAATGACTCATCGCTTAAAGGTATACAAGGGATCTGAGGGAGGATGGAGCATTCCATTTCCTGGGAGGAGCTCTAGCCTTTGCAGTCAGCTTTGATATCCTCATCTTCCGTCTTCTAGCGCTGACACTTTGGCCTCTGCCTTGGATCCGTTAGTCTTCTGGTGTAGACTCATCAGCCTTCTGTCACAGCCCCCTGATACAGACTTGCACAGAGCACTGCAGTGAGCTCCAGACCTTGGACTGCAATCAGCAGTGTGCAAACACCCTCTGCATGCTTCCTCATTTGACTTTGAGGCTGACCATCATAAGCCAGTCTTGTAATTTTTTATACATTCATACACCTTGTGTTACATCTGTTCCTCTAGTGAAAACCTGACTGATACATTGACATGATGGATCAACTATTACAACTACTTAATTTCAAGTAATCTTTATAGTGTTCCTCTTATTTAAAAAAATCCTCAAAGATTTCTAGTAAGAGTCACATAGTCCTGATTTCCAAGCAAATAAAAATTAATAATTAGTTTACCCTATAATATAAGATTTTAAGATGCTCTGGTCTGTGACCTTCATATTGGTTCTCACATTTGTAGCCAGTAGGTGACTGTACAGATGGCAATGGTGTCTGGTGTTTGTTTCCCTTCTATGAAGGGTGAGGGAGTTGTGTCTGGGAACTTAATACACCTCCCCAGTGTATTAATCTCTGATAAAATAGCTTCTCTAGAAGGAAAATCTCACTAAAGACAGAACATGTGGTCTTATTTAAAAGTGATCCTTCTCTCCCTTGCAGAAAACATGATGAATTTTTTTTTTTTTTTTTTTTTTTGTATTTTCACTATGAGATTCCTATAGATTAAACTCATGAAGGAGAGTTCCTTCCTCTAGCCTTGCCTTTCTACATCCTTCCTGGAGGTTTTCGCTTTCAAGCTCAGCCATACTTAGCCTATAGCAATTTCTGACTTAATGGGGAGGTTTACACTCTGCCACCAGGGTTTTATCTAACATACTAATCTTTCCTTCAATTTTGTTTCCTTTTTGAAATTCTCAGATTTTTCCTTAAATGTTTCCTTGAAAACATATACAGTTTTCTATATAAGTTTTTAGTGTTTTTTTTCTTTTCAAGACATATTTGCTAATTTATGTTTGTTTCTTTTTCAATAAGTTGTGTATTTGTTTTTTTAATACTATATCATTTAAAAATATTTTTGAGGATCATAACTCCTTTTTCCTCTTTCATTAATAGATATTAGAAAAGAAAGGTAAGCTCAGCACTGTTGTGATGTGTGGCTCTTTGGACATCAGGGTCTTCATCAGAGTCACAAAGTGGGAATATTGCCTCACAACTTTCTATTGTCATCTGACTTTCACTCTTTCAGGCAAGCAAATTCATTCAAATTTCAACTGTGTCTTTGTTATCCATTAATTTAGGTAGTGATGTAAGGGGAAAACCCCTGAACTTTGAGGTTGTTTGAGAAGCAAATTTACTTTGAACAAATGGATGAAGACAGTGCTCCTTTATAGTTAATGCCATAAGATATACTAATTTTTTTTTTTGTTTTTTTTTTTTTTTGTTTTTTTTTTTGTGGAACTGGGGATTGAACTCAGGTCCTTACACTTGCCAGGGAAGTGCTTATTCCACTGAGTCATCTCCCTGGCTCCTGGGTTTTTTTTTTTTTTCCTAATTTTCTACAATATAACATTTTTGTTATCTTTCTCATTTCTTCCACACATTATAAATATTCTTAGAAATATTTTAATTATTTTGGTTGAGATTATATGCCTCTGTCTGATTGTTGCATATTTGAACATAATGTCATATGTGAGATGTACCTTGGATAATGGGCATTCCAATCATAATGTTGTAATAAACTCCTTAGCCTCACCCATTTCTCATGCCTGTATTACCTCATCCGATGGTCTCCTGTTCTCACTTCCATTAGGAATCCTGGGAAATTAGACATTCCCTTCCCATGATGCCCTTCCATTCATACTGTTAAAGCAGGCTATGTGCATTCTTGGTTTTGGCTTCTAGTATTTACAATTCTTTCTTTGAATTTTTCTTAATTTTTTCAGTTTCATTCTGTGAATATAGAATTATAACTACTATGCTTTCCCTTTACTATAATTTAAATATTGACATTTACTCCCTAGTTTTTTGACCAAGGTTAAAGGAAAATAATGTGAATAATAATATTGTAGAGGTAGTAGTCACCATAAGTTTAAAAGTACTCAAAATGTTCCAGGTTCTACCAATGACAAGCCATTTGCTATGTAATCTACAAAATCTATCTTTCTTAGTGTTCATATCGATCCTGGGAGGTGGCATTCGCATTTACAGAAGAACACAACCATTCTTTTTTAATTTTTGTTTAACAGAGTACAAATTAGAATTAAAACAGAAAAAACTGGAAGTGATACAATGTGTTCATTTTAGTTCCATTTGTAAAATACTGTTACAGTAATAAAAAAAAGTCCCATTAATTTTCCTTGGATGCATTAACTAATTTGAAGTGCTCTGTATACATGTTGTTATAAGCACAGGAAGCTCTGACTTAGAGGAAGACAATTTTAAAATAAATGAAATTGCATCATGTTTCCAAAAGCAACCCCATATGTAGGGTCAGTTAGTTCTGCCCTCGATTTTTTAAAAAAGGACATGAAATTGCAGGCACAAAGTGCTCTTTTCAGGAAATTACCTGGTCATGCACACACTCTCCAGCATCCAGGTTTCTGTTCCCCTGTCCTTTCGTGACACCTGATGCCAAAACTTGATGGTGGAATACAGGCATTGCCTCTTTTGCACTGCGCTGCCAGTCTGGCTGCCAATCCTTGAGGGCATGTACAATAAATGCATGAGAAAAAATTAACCGGGGTGGTCAGTTCCTGGTTAACTCTTAAGGAGACAGTGTCCTATTTTTCCCCATGAAGTAGTATTATCCTATAAACAAAAGATGTAGTCTTTCACTTCTACAAGCTTTTCATATAATGAGTGACCAAAGTAACATCTAATTAAATGTGGTGAATAGTTCATGTTTATTCAAAGAAGCATGAGAATGAGAAAGAGATCAATTTTACTAAATCCTAACTGAAATTGGTCGGTTAGATGTTTAAGTATTTGAAAGTGGGCATGTATTTAGGTAATAAAGCTTCAAAATCTACTTCCTAAATTACAGGTTGTGTACATTTGTTATAGATAAATATATATATATATATATATATATAAAATTTATATATAAAAAGGGCTAATACAAGTTTATTCACAGTTATTCAAATAATGTGTTACATGCTATTATCAATGACTTCTACTGTGCAGGTATCCGTCAAATAAATCAGCACTGAATTGATCATATTTCTTAGCAGTTTGACTAATTCAATATATGTATGTATATATAAATTTTTCACACTCAGTAAAATTTTGAAAGGAGAATTTCTGACAGTTGTAATTCAATTTGGTTTCAGAAATTTGTTCTGATGTGAAAAGTACAATTTCCTATCTGAACATAATGTTGTGAGTTCTAGTGTACTACAAACAAGACCACACTTTGCATGAAAAAAGATTATGTAATACATTCAAGAATAACTGTAACAGAAAATTCTTTGTAAATATTGTAGAATACTAAATTGTCCAAAATTTTTCTTAACCTGAGACAGCAAGAATACTTTGCCAGAATCTGTGTGTAATTCCTCAATCAGAAATATGGAATAACAGGTGTAAATCTCACAACATGCAGAAGAAAATTCTTTTATTTTTAATTGAAAAACCCTTGCAGTTAAATTCACACTTTACAGTTATTTTTAGATCAGACCATCATCAAGCACTAGAATTCTAACTTGTCAATTAAATTTAAGCAAGTATAACAACAAATCTGAAATATGAGTGACAAAAATTGAAATGGAATGAGCATTGAAAGGGCTGGCCAAATAGTTCAGCAGATTAAAGTGCCTGTAAGCAGGCGCAGGGGCTGGGGATTCGATCCCTGGGCCTACCGTGTGAACCCTGCCCCCGGGGCATGCTGAGAAGGCAACTGAGACTGGGCATGGTGGCACGTGTCTGTAATCCCAGCTCTTGGGATGCTGTAGACAGGCGGATCACTTTGAGTCTTATCTAGTAGTGAGACCCTGAACACCCTGTAAATCCTTCCCTAAAATACAACCCTCCCAAAAAAAACCAAAACACCAAGAATGAGCAACTGAATTTTCCCTGAAATACTGTTTGTGCATGTTTACCTTCTTTGTTGAGTGCATATAATTATACACTTAGTTGAGCAAGAACATTCTTTTGAACACAAAATCAAGAGATGCAAGATTTCTTCACTTTGAGCAGAGAAAAAGGTGCTTTTGACTTTAGACACAAGCTCCTGTCTAGGTTCTGAAGCACACCCATGTAAAACTAGAAAATAGATTTCTCGATTTCCAAACACAATCTCACTGGATAAAAGCAAGATAGAGACAAGGCAGAGTTGTAAGAATGGAGTAAGAGTCCTGGGCCAAACTCCACATATAGTTCTGCACCTCTATGGGCGGATTTACTAAATCATCGCAAGTGGGCCAATTGACAAATCTAAGGTTACTTCCTCAGAACAAAAATTGCTTTGGAAACACACCTAAATTATCTTGCTCAAATAGAGCAATTATATATATTTTTAAATATATGGTATTTCAAAGATTTATTTAGGTCTAATACAAGTTTAATCATGGTCATTCAAATAATTTATTACATGCTATTATCAATGACTTCTACTGTGCACGTATCTGTCAAATAAATCAGCTCTGACTTGATCATATTTGTTAGTAAATTGACTCGTAAACCAGGAGATATGAAATACCTTCAAGTATCAAGACCTGTTCCCATCCCATTAAGAAGGGCATATGGTAACAGAAGGACAGTTACTTGACTTCTGGTCAGAAAATTATAACTATTATAGCCATGCTAAAGAAAATAAAAATTATGAGCACAAAGATTTCTTTATGAGAAATTTAAGCCAAATTCAACCCAAGCTTTGAATTGTAACAAATTCAAATAATAGCAAGCTGAGGAGAGTGGTGCCTGGCCCCAAGTGGAAGCGGCTCTATACGGGGGAGAAGGGGGAATGTAGAGGCCCACGCCCATGTGAGAGAGCCTAGCACAACGGGAGTGGTGCTGTGCACTTACATGAGAGAACTGGTGTGTTTCAGAGGTGCAGAACCTCACCCCCAAGGGAAAAGGACTAAAGACAACAGAGTCAAAGATTAACCAACAACCTAACCTTGGGAAAGGTCAAGATTCTGGAAATCAAGGGGCCAACTAGACCTTGAGACTGTCAACATTAAACCCAGCATCTGATTTGAAGCACTCTTTGCAGTCTAAACCCAGTAGAGAACAGAAGGATGACTAAGTTCTGCATCTAACAAATGGAGTAAGTAGTTAACTTGACTTATTCAATAAACCCAATTAGGAGGGAAGGAGCAGACAGAATCTAATTCAAGGAATGCATACACTAAAGCTGGGCATAAGGAAGCATGGCTGACAAAATCTCAAGGCTGTAGATTACAAAGAAAACATTCACTCAATAACACAAGAATATTTCCTTCCATGCTGGCCCCGCCTCTGGAGTGGGCTGATAGGGCAATTGAGACTGGACATGGTGGTGTATGCCTCTAATCCCAGCACTTGGGAGGCTGAAAACAGGAGAATCACTACGAGTCCAATCTGTATAATGAGACCCTGTAGATCCAGTACTAAATACATAAAAAAAGAATATTTTTTTTATTAAGACTGCTCTTACACTTTTCTATTTTGTATTATTTTTATCTTTCTTTTTTGGTTTTTGGAAGCTGTCATATTTTTTTATTCCTTCTTTAACTATTTTTTCATTATTTGACTTCTTTATATTTTATCACTTTTGTGTTACGATGTTTTTCTTTTTATTTTTTTGGTAAATGTATGTTTTTTATTTTACTTTTCATTCATTTTAATGAGAATAAAATAAAATAGCAATGAAACTGTTTCAAAACAAGTTAGTAGGACAATCACAATAATTGATACATTGTATATTGTTGCCTTTGTAGTAATTATTCATAGGACAAGAGGCAGACATGATATCTTGTCTGAAACAATGTTAATACAAACTTTTTTCTCAATTAATGAGCTAAGAGAAAACAGCTGTATATCTATCCTATCTTGCATATATGTATACATATAGATAGATATAGATATGTTTTAAAACAAGAAAGGTCCTTTATTTATATTCTTTTTTTTGTTTGTTTGTTTGTTTTGTTTTGTTTTGTTAGATATGGGTGTTCCACTGGAGTTAGAGAAGCAGTTTTTGGAGAAGTCTTTCAAGGACCTTTTTTTACTTTTTGTCAGACCAAAGATTGTAGGTTCTTGAATTCAGTGAACCAAGCCAATACAGGCCAATAGTCTATCATAGTAGTGTGTTATCAGCACGACTGGCAAGTGTCAGAAGTTGTTGACTTGAGCCTTTTACAGCTCAGCATATTAACATAGCTTTGTTTTAATACCTTGTGGATACACTTTTCTGTTGGATGGCTAAGACCAAATTAAAGCAAGACCTATATAACTAAAAATGTAGCTTTTGCTATGTGATGAGGTAATCAGATCACCTCAGAATTTACCCTGGAACCATGTGCAGCACCTAGTGGATCTCTTGTCAGTGTCAGCCATCTGGATGAGTCATGGCCACTGCTTGACCAGTTTGCTCTCTGTGAAAGCCTGAGAGAAATTTTTCTCCCTAGGTGACTCTTCTTAGGCACACTATGTATCATTGATGACTTTCCTCTGTGGCCCCAAAAATCTCCTTGATCAGAATATTTGTGACACCACTTAGTAACAGGATGTCATAGCAGAGGTTCTATTATGTCCTGAGTCCTCACAGACCTTGAAGGGCTAGGGCCAAAATATTGACTATCCTTGTAGCCCTACTTTTTCTCTAATACTTTGCAAACTTTAGTTGTTAAACATCCAGAAGAGAAGCTTAATGACGTTATTGTCATATGACAGAAGTACTTAAGCTTAACATCACTATCTGTCCGAATATAAAATGCCTTAGACATAACATGGAATGGCTACTTTCCAACAACCATGAAGATTCTAAAATTTAAATACCTATATAATACTAAAAAACAGTTACACATTTTTACACAGAAATTTAGAAATCAAATGATATACAACTATTTTGTGGTACTAGGGATTGAACTCAGGACCCTGCACTTGCCAGGCAAGCACTTATTCTATTGAGCTATCTTCCTGGCCCAATATACAATATTGTAGCAGGACTATCCTATGAAATTTTGTTTTTCTTGTCTCTTCTTTAGTTTTAATACTTTTTTAAACAAACATTTACTTTAAAGAGAGTATAGCAATAATTGATATGACATTAGAGACAGTACACATTTAGAAGACCAAAATGACAGATATTTTAACATTGGTTTTAGTATTACATATTTCTGTCCACAATGTAGTTGCTTAGTTCATAGAAACCAGCATATAGAGTTAGTTAGGGTGAGATTTCTACCCATCAACTTCTATTTTCAAAAACCTGATGGAACTTTTTAGGACCATTACCTTAACTATCTTGTTTATATGAATGTATGGTTTTGCCCCTATCATATTTCCTAACTTTTCTCCATTCTCTATCTTCACAGTTTACTCCAGAAATTCTCTCTTTCCATTTAACTGTGTTATAGTTTACAATTTTTATTTCTTCTTTTCAGTTCTTATACTAGGGAGGCAATATGATATTTACACAGGTGGGTCTGGTTTATTTCACTTATGAGTATATCCTCAAGTTGCACGCTCTTACATAAAAAGCCTTCAAGTTTGTTTTTCTTTACATCTGAGTAATACTCCATTGTATAAAAACAGTACATCTGTTTCACCAGTTCTTCAGGTGATGAACATTTTGGTTGTTTCCAAGATTTGGCTATCACAAATTGTGCTTTTGTAATCATGGGTGCTCATATACCACTATGATATGATGTTTCCAGTTCTTTTGGGAAAATTCACACATGAGGGCTAGCTGGATTGAATGGGATTTCCAGCCCTAGTTTTCTTAGGAGTCTCCACACTGTTTTCCATAATTCTTGCACTGGTCTACACTCACACCAGGAGTGGAAAAGGGTTTCTTCTAACCTGCAGCCTCTCCAACATTTGTTGTTGGTTGATATCTCTATGATAACCATTCTTTCTGGGGAGAGACAATGTCTCAATGCTGTTTTAATTTGCATTTCTCAAATGGCAAGTGATGTGGAGTATTTTTTTCATATATTTATTTGTCTCTTGTATTTCTTCCTCTGAGATGTACACATTCATCTTGGATGCCCACTTCTGGATTGGATCTTTAAATTTTGGGGCCCTAATTTTTTTAGTTCTTTATAAAATCTAGAAAGAAGACCTTTGTGTGAGTGCTTATTAGTTAAGATTTTTGTCTAAATTTGTTAGTTGTCTTTTCACTCTGTAGGTAATTTTTGACATGCAGAAACTTCTCAGTAAAAGGAGGTCCCAGTTGTTAATTATTTAAAGTATTTCCCGTGCAGTTTGATTTTTATTCATGAAATGTTTGCCTACTCCCATGTCCTCAATATTTCCACCTGATTTCTCTTCTAGGAGATTTAGTGTTTCTGTTTTAAAGTTTAGATCTTTAATCAATTTTACTTTAGTTCTGTAAATGATGATAGATCCAGAATAAGTTAACCTTTCAGCATTTAGAGAGTCAGTTTTTCCAGCACTATTTGTTAAAGAGACTAACTTTTTTTTCCAGTAAGGATGTTTGGCCCCTTTGTAGAAGATAAGATGGCTGAGTTTGTAGTTGTAACTGCATCTTTGAATCTATTCCACTGATCCTCAGGTCTATTTTTTGCCAATACTATACTGATTTTATCACAGTAGCTTTGTAGTATAATTTCAAAGCAAGGATTTTAATACCTCCTTCATTGCTTCTGTTGCACAGGTTTGCCTTTGCTATTCTAGGATTTTTTTTTCTGGTTCCAAATAAATTTTAGCAATGATTTCTCTAAGTCTGAGGAGTATGTTTGTGGTAATTTGATAGGGATTGCATTAAATCTGTGCAACAATTTTGGGAGTGTGGCCATCTGCACAATGCTTGTTCTTCCTATCCAGGAGCAAAGAATATCTTTCCATCATTTGAGATCCTCTATGATCTCTTTTTTCAGAGTACTATAATTCTCATTGAATAGATCTTTTTATGTGTTTGGTTATGTTAATTCCTAAGTATTTCAATCTTTGAAGCTATTGGAAAGGATATTGTTTCTCTAATTTTTCTCTCAATACGTTTGTAATCTGTGTAGAGGAATGCTATTGACCTTTGCATATTGACTTTTTATCCTGCTATGCTACTGAACTTGTGCCTTAATTCTAGTGTCTTCTTGGAGGAGTTTTTTGGGTTTTCCAAGTAGAGTACCATGTCATCTGCAAACAATGATAGTTTACCTGCTTCTTTACTAATTGTTATTCATTTTATTTCTCTCTCTTTTCTAATGGCTTTAGCTAATGATTCCAGAACTACACTGAATAGGAATGGTTATAGAGGACATCCCTATCTTGTACCTGATCTGAGAGTAAAAACAATTCAGTTTTTCCCAATTTAGAATTACTTTAGCAGTTGGACTGTCATAGATGGCTTTTATCTGATTGAGGTAGAGGCCATCTATTTCAATTTTCTGTAGGAGTTTGATCATGAGTGAGTGTTAGACTCTGTCATAACCTTTGCTGCATCAATTGAGATGATCTGTGTTTTCTAAATTTGTCTCTATTGATATAGTATATTATATTTACAGATTTGTGTATGCTGAAACATCCTTGGATCCCTGGGATGAATCCTACCTGGTCATGGCATATAATCTTGTTAATGGTTTGCTATACTCTATTTTCCAGGATTTTTGTATCTATGTTCATAAGGGAGATTGGCAGCAGTTCTCTTTTTTAGTTGCATTTTTCTCTGGTTTTTTTTATCAGTATAATACTTGCCTCCAGGAATGATTTTGGGATAATTATGTCCTTTTCAATTTCATTGAAGAGTTTAAGGAATATTGGGATTATATCTTCTGTAAATTTCTTGTAGAACTCAGCTGTGAATCCAACAGGACCTGGGCTTTTCTGTGTCAGTTAGTTTTATTTTATTATTACACTTTGAATTTCATTGGCTGGTTATTGGGTTATTGAGAGCTCTTATATCTTCTTGATTCAGTTTTGGTAATTTGTACCTTCCTAGGAATCTTTTCACTTGTTCTCTACCTTCAATTCAGTGAAAGTAACGTTTTCAAAAGAGCTATTGAGGATCTTCTCAATTTCCACAAGGTCTATGGTAATTTCACCATTTTCATTCCTTATTGGATGAATCTGAGTTTTTTCTTTCTGCGTTTTTGATGAGGTTAGATAGGGGTTTATCAATTTTATTCAAGCATTTAAGGAACCAGCTTTTTGATTCCTTACTTCTTCATATTTTTCTTCATCTTGAGTGCATTAATTTCTGTTCTAATCTTTATCATTACCTCCCTTCTTTGGGCCTTGGTTTGCTCTTATTGTCGTAGGCATTTGAGGTGCAACATCAGTGTATTTATTTTTCTCATTAAGTTTTCCTAATGCTTGAGTTCACAGTTAAAAGTTCCCTCCAAGAACTGCTTTCATTGTATCCCATAAATTCTGGTAAGTTGTGTTTGTATTTTCACTGAATTGTAGATAATTTCTTGTTTAATTTCTTCTGTTATCCATTGGCTGCAGAGGAGCATATTACTTAATTTCAATGTATTTTTGTGGGTTTAGGTGTATTTTTTCAGTTATTTCCAGTTTCATTGCACTGTGGTCAAATAATATCCATGAGATAACTTTCGTTTTCATGCATATACTTAAGCATGACCTATGGAATAGTATGTGATCTATTTTATAAAATGTCCCATGTGCAGCTGAAAAGAATGTGTATTCAGCTGTGGTTGAGTGTAACACTCTACATATGTCCACTAAATCCATTTGGATAAAGGTCTGGTTCAGTACTACTAACTGCTAATTTTTTGTCTGGTTGACATATCTTTTTGGGATAAGTGGGTGTTAAGTTCTCCTGTTAAGATTCTGTTATTGCATATTAGATTTCTTGTGTCCATTAAGATTTGTTTCATATAGTTTAGTATTCTCATGTTTGCTGTGTATATATTTATGACTGTTACCTTTTCCTTTTGTATTTTCAGTCTTAACAAATACATAGTGGCCTTTATTTCATTTGCTAATTCTTGGTTTGGATTTCAGATTATCTCAAACAGGATTGCTACCCCTGCTTTTTTCTAAGGTCCTGGGGCATGTAGTATTGTTTTCCATCCTTTGAGTTTCAGTTTGTGAATTTCTTTATGTATTAAGTGTGTTTCTTGTGTACAGCATATTGTTGGACTTTGCTTTCTAATCCACTCTGCCAGTCTATTTCTTTTAATTGGTGAATTGAGTCTGTTGACAATTATAACCACTATCATAATTGAGATATATGACAATATCTAATTGAGATATATTTAATTGTTTGACATATTCTTTACCTGCTTATGGTTATCTTTTTTTCTCCTGAGTTGAACTGTTAGCCATGTGTCATTTTGATCTCTCTTTAGAATATCTTTTAGTAGTCTTTGTAGGGTTGGCTTCATTGTCACGAATTTCTTTAGTTGTTCTGTGTCATGGAAGTATTTCACTTCTCCATTAAACTTGAAAGAATTTTGCATGATACATCAGTCTGGGTTGAAATTTATTTTCTTACAAGACTTGAAGTACTTTGCTCCATGCTCTTCTTGACTTGGTGGTTTGAGAAAAGAAATCTGTTATTCTGATTGATTTTCCTTTAAATATGATCTGTTTCTTTTCTCTAGTGGCTTTTAGTATACTGTTCTTGTGCTGAACTTCTGGAATCTTGATTATTGTTTGTCTGGGTGTGGTTTTAATTTGGTTGATGTTATTTGGAGTTCTATATGCCACAGTTATCTCAATGTCAGATTGTTTCACATATTTGGGAAGCTTTCTTCTATTACTCCTGCCCATATTGATTTTATATTGTTTGTGTTGATTCCTCCTTTCTCATTGAGGCCAATTAGTCTTATGTTCTTCATCTTTGCATAATCTTGCAGATGTTAAATTACATTTTCCTGCATCCTCATTGTTTTTAGCATATCTTTCCTTACCTTTTCACTAGCTGCAATGGTATCTTTAAGATCTGAAAGTGTATCTTCACTTTCATTCAGATGGTTTACCAACTCTTAATTGAGTTTTAAATCTCTAGTTTTTTGTAACTGATATTTCATTTTTTATGCTTAAGAACCTTTATTTTTTATATTTTAATAATTTTATTGAGAAAGAAGTAGCAATAAGATAGTTTGAAAACTGGTTAGTAGTACAGTTATAATAATTAATACACTGCATATGATTGTCTTTGTAGTAATTGTTCCTAGTACAAGATGCAGACATGATATCTTGTCTAAACACTATTAATTCAAAACCTTTTCCCCTTGAACTAAGAGAAAGTAACTGTATATTTATACTATTTTATATATAG
>NDGN011376784.1:410-14117 GCA_002564285.1 Tympanoctomys barrerae
AAAAAAAAAAAAAAAAAAAAAAAGTGCTGGCAACCTTTCCAAGGTGTCCCTCTATAGTGTGATTAGAGATAATGTTTCCTGAGGTTTTTTTTGGTCACAGTAACATATTAGTATTATACAATTCTTTTTGTTATTTTTCTTGACCTAAATTACACAGTACTATGGGGGTTGCAAACAAGTACAATATGTAATCCTGCCTACAACGAACACCCAGGGTACTCATGGAGATAAAACAAAATTTTCAGAATGTGGGAGTTGGAAAGCTCTTCTCTTGTCCAACAGCCTAAGCATTGCCAGAATATTGTCTACCATGCAACTGCAGGTGATTGCTATGACTATGGAATCAAAATCTTAGCAACCCCCAGAGAGCTAAGCCTGGCCACTTTTGGACAGCTATAATCATTTGCAAATTTGATCTTACGCAATGACCTGGAAACTGCCTCTTTTTAACTTCTCCCCATTGACCTAGCTCCTTAAGTTAGACAAAAATTTTCTATAATTCAAACTCTCCAAATAAATCACTGTATCAATATCATCTTTCTAAATCATCAAACCTCCAGAACTATTCTTCTTTCTTTAGGGGTCCCCAGGATGTGAATGTTCCTTTTGATAAGTGATACCCACGACCAAAGCACTGCATTCTAGAGAAATTCTGCCTACCATACTTCCTATGTGCCAGCTAATCACTTTGAAAGGGTTTTCATAGAATTCATAGCAACCCAGTGAGACAGATGACCTCCTTTTGTAGAATACTATGATTACTCATTGCATCACTAGGAAACCGAGGCACAGCTTTCTTAGTATTTAACATCACAAACTCCAAGCTGGCCTATCACAATTAGCAATATTGCATTTCACATACTGTGGGTGCCCAGGGTCACACATTGTGAGACTGTGTGTCTAGTGTGGTTTGAGAGTGTTTGGAGAGTCTATCCTGTGGACTTGGATGGTGCTTAGCACTAGATGGTTCACATCAGTGCTACTCAAACCAGAAAAGCCAACAGTACTAGAAAGAAACTTGGGCACTCCACTGGACTTGCTTTGACAATGCCTGGGCTGGAGAAAAGTAGCTATGGTGCAGGTAAAAGCAGCCTGAACCCTGTGGACAATCAAGGGCTATACTCCCCATAAAGATCCCATTCATACAAGTCAGTCATGTGCCCACCAAAGCAGGTGCCCTCTACCATCTGCCAGTGCAGCCTGGCCAGGGCCTGAGAGCATTCTCCAATCCCTAGCCAAATTCCAAATATGTCAGAATTGTAGATGAAAGCTGCAACACAATGCAAGTAAGCCACAGAACAGAATGAAACCCTGTGGTTTAAGTCTGGCTAGACAGCATTCCAGCTCCTTTCTTTTAAGCATCAGCTTCTCTCTCAAAGGCAGACTGTCCTCCCACTTTTGTATCTAGAAACCACAACACAATAGCAATTTGGACAGGTATGCAACAACTCAGCATAATTTTAATATACCGTACAGAGCTTCCCACCTTCCTCCACCTACAAGGAACACATTTTATCACATAATGCCCTGCCAGTATTCTCCTTTATAAATTGATTTATTCTTTTTTCCCTTCCCTTTTCATTTCACAAGCTACTATGAAGTTAATAAAGTAAAGCAGTCAGAGTGGCAAAACTCACAGATGGCAGATTGAACAGCCAAGGTCAAAGGGAGGTTTTCTACATCTTCATGTTCTGCTGTTAGAGGAGTCTAACACCCTTAGAAAGCAATGCAACAAAGGAGGAGGCGACACTGGTGAGCTGATAATGAAACATTCCTCTGGGTAGATATATTTATTGGTTGTTTCTGACTTTCTCTAGATGTAGGATCTCTAATGGGAAGGTAGCATATTCTAGTATGTAACACATGGCAGTAAACAGACTATTCATCAGATGTGTCCAGACATAACTCCATGACAGTGACAGAGAAAGAAAAAGTCTGTTTGCTTGGGAAGGGTAGGAGTTTGTGGATCAACACAACTGGCACAATGTGTCCTAAAAATACTATTCCATCTTACATTTTGGGTAATGACTTCTTTCTTCCCATAATACAGGTTTAATTATGCTTACAAAGGGTGAGGGAAGGGAAGGGACAGCTGCGTATTTTCCAAGTTCAGGAAGCTCTGCCTCACCATTAGTTATAATGCCACAGTAAGGGAGGTAACACCCAATACTTGACCTCCTCGCCATGTCTATCCTCTCCTGGTTCCTCCCTTCTCCCTGTAGACACAGTGCCATAAGATTTCCTAAGGCCGTCTTATTTTGTTTTCTGAAAACCAGAAGGTAGTGAACAAAGAAAAAAAAAAACTATTAAAGAATTCTAGTCTGTTCAAGAATAAAACATTTCTAACCTAGATAAAACTGTCAAATGAAAGTCTAAGTCTGGCAGCAACCAGAAATACTACAGTTTCAAGGATAAAAAACAAGGTAAAAAAACAAAATTTACCCCAATTACTACAGGTAAGCTTCACTGATAAGAAGTTTACACTATTACAGTCAGTAGACACAGGATTAAATACAGTGCTGGTAAATATACTGAGAGCATACTGTCCTTATATTCAGGTGAAAGGTTCTGAGGCCCAAAAAGAGCTACCCTGTGAGGTGAGAACACTTTGAAATGCTAATTATGGAAAAAGTCTTGGTGATATTATAGTTCAAATAGAACTATCATTCTGAAAGAGACAAACAAGATTATAAATCCAAAGTCTTCCAACCCATCTCAATCCAGACTATCATTTGCAAAAACTACCAAGCTTAGCTCTGGATCCCTGAGAAGTATCACAAATCTGAAATGGGATTATGCATATCAAGAGACAAAGAGGATAAGGGCAAATTAGTACTAGGTGACAAGCTTAGGATAAACTCCAAGAGAACTGACTGGCTTGTACACCAAGAGATAATGGGTTTATACTTCAGCATGGAGGATTCAGGCTTGCTCCGAATGTCTTTCTCAACAGGAAAGCTTGTTCTATGCTACAAGGTACAGCAATGACTGTGGATTTACTCTCTCCAAAAATCTTTCCAGACAGAGGTCTCATCTCTGATGTAATGTGGATGCCGTCCTGCCTGGGAGATTAGTCTGCAGCTTTCAAAATTCATTCCAGTCTAGTGATCCTCTCATTTTACACCCACAGATGCACTGGGGCAAAAAGGTGAGTATGTGAGCCCGAGCAATTCGGGAGGACATTTCTCTTCACATGGCAAAGAAAAACAAGCATCATCCGAAGGGGAGCACAGGCACCATGCTTTCTTTAAAAAAAACAAAAAACAACAAGCCTCTGGTAGTTGAGAACTCTAATACAGCAACATAAACAGGAGCACAGATTTGCACACTCCATCAGAGCTGTGGCACTTACACACTTGCAGTGCCAAAGACAACCCAGAAAACAACTGTAACAAACTGTGTGTTAACTTAAAGCCATTGGCACACAAAGGAACAGCTCTTCCTCCCTACACTCTATCAGGTTAGAGTAAATGAGGAAAAGAGACCATTGCCTTAAATTTGAAACTTAACAGATTTTTAAAACAACCTCCACCTACAGAGGTACATGATCTACAAATTCTACTTTCTCCTCTCAATATTATCTTAAAGAAAACCTAAATGGCTGAAAACTTGCCTATAGTCTAAAGATTTTATAAGTTAGTCAATGAAATTACCTCATTTCGGGTACTACATTCTTTTGGGCAATACTTTTATGTTCAAAAATAAAGTACAAAAATGAGTCATTTCTTGAGGAAACAGCTTTTGAATATCAACCTAAAGTAACAGGGTTATGCTAAATTTTCTTTAGCCATTTTATACACCTAATGCAGTATTAAACTCAAAGCATGCCACACATACACCTATTTGGAGCTTAGATACTTGGGACATTCTTGCATCAACCTGGCAATTACAGAGTCTGAAGAATTCATAATTTACATTTAGTGCATTAAAATTTTGCTGAAAACGTGACTTTCCAGATAAATTCCAGATGTTATAAGTACCTTTATATCCATTTAGACAGGGATATCACATGATCTGTTCTTTGAAACCTTTTGGAGGGAAAAATACTTGCATTTCTATCCCATTATTATTATTATTATTATTATTATTATTATTATTTTCTGTACCAGGGATTGAACTCAGGACCCTGTGCTTGCCAGGCAAGTGCTTATTCTACTGAGCTATCTCCCCGATCCTATCTCATTACATTTTAGGGCAAAGATGCAGACATTTACATATGTTTTTGAAAGTTTTGCTTTAAAGGGAAAAGATTACTTATGCCTTGTAAGTTAAAAATTTCCAAAAATATATATATTATTAAGAGAATACAGAATAGTCTATGCTATGAAAGATAACACTGAGCAAATCTCACCAATGGTGAGTTCCAGTTCTAGAATATACCACATGCACAAAATCACTGAAGTCTATGGAATTCTGAGTCTCAGGTCTGAATAGTGGGGAAAGGCGAGAGCTACCCACACTGCTCTACTGTGTCTATGGCTTTTTAATGAAGCTTCCTAGTAGGTAAAGAAGACAACCATATGAGGTAGGTAAACTAGACAACCATATGAGGTAGAAAATGCATTTGTCCACACTGCTAATTCCATTCTTGCAAAGCAAAAATCCCTTGAATCAGACTAGATCAATAGCAAGCGACTGCTTAAATCAGCTTCAGCCCCTGTAGACAACCACCAGCTCTCCCACAGGAAAGGCACAGTCAGTCAAGTAAAGATTGTGTAAGCTGAGTGAGCAGAGTTCTAAGATACCTGCCTACCCCTCAAACCCAAGCACCAGAACTTTCTGGATGCCTCTTGTATATAAATTTTGGAACTGTCACATCCAGGACTCATTGCCTTTTTTCTTGAAGCAAAGGAAAAAGATGGATTTGTAGTGTGCTGCTATTTAAGTAAGAAGAAGGAAGAGAAAGGGAAGGTAGAAACAGAAGTTAATCCAAAGAGAGTGGAAAAGAAGAAATTGAATGGATGTGCCATATACATAGCCATTAATTCTGGAAAAAAAAAAAGCCAAGAAACTCAGAAGAAAGAGATAATTAAATAACAAATACTGTCATTTTTAGAGTGTCTAACATTTTTTTTTGTTGTTTAGGAAAGAAAATGCAGTTCCCTGAGAGCATTCGTTTAATTTTCAGCAATTAAAATGTACTAGTTTTTATATTTTTTATTTTTATTTACTTATTTTTTAATGTACTATTTTTAATGTACTATGTTTTGTCAATGCAAATACCACAATTAAAAACATGATGCTATAGATTGACATCTTTTGTTACTATTGACATACTAGATATACAAACTGTTGATATACTAGAGTGACGCAAAAATAGTAACAGTGAGGTTTTTTTGTGGCACACTCTGAGGGTAAGGTTAGGGGTAAGATTAGATAACCTGCCATTTATCTCTGGGTAAATGCTACAGCTGCAGGCACCACCTGCAAGAATTCTTGGGACAATTTCCCAGGGGTTAAAGACTTCTTCCTGGCAGAACCACTGCTGTACCCAGTTATTCAAAGTCTTCACCTTATGTCATTTTCTACAAAGTCACCTCCACACCCTCCAACCAGCATGGCCAATCACACTGGCCAAAGAGCACAGGTACTCAAGAGAAAGGCTTGGACAGTATTTGTGGACTGACAAATTGCTAGAGGCTGTTCTGAAAAGAGATTTCTCTCATTCAGAATCAGTCAAACCACTCAGGCGCTGAGCTAAAAGGGATAATGCTTAGGCTCAGAAATCCTATGTAGGTCACAATCTATCAGTGAGAGATACCAGAGCAAGCTTCTTCAAATGCTTGGACTTGACCTCTTCCCCAAGAACAATCACCTTTTGAACTGCTGTGGAACGGTCAGGAGAAAAATAGAAAGCAGTGTAACCAGGCACTCCTGTGTGAGTGTTTGCCAAGAACAATCAGAGAGCTGTCTAGAAAGCAAAATGCTTCATTTCTTTAACAGTAACCATTCAGAAAGCAAGAGGTAATTGAGGGGCCAGCTAGCAAAGTGCACTGCTTGAGAGATCAGCATAAATGATAATACCTCTAGTCTGCCTCAGCTTTTAGGTACTACCCAGTTTCACTTTGGTTAAATAAAGTACTTTCTTCTGGGGATGGCAAGTATATAATACATCAGCAACAGCTACTACAATAGAATTAAATGGATAAACTGCACATAACTTCATGCAAAAGTGCTAAAAGTTTTAGCAAGATGCACAAAGGAAGTTTGGTTTTGTTTTCTAAGAACAAGATCATTGACAGTCCTGGTCTGCCTTGATATAAGGAACTAATGTGGTATCTTAAAGTTTTTTTTCCTTTTAGCACCTACTTTAAACAATGACAATGGAATAAAATGTAACTGGTTTTTCTATTCAATTTTATTCCTTTTCTTCAGTGGATTTCATTTTTATCCCAAAGCAAAATTACCATTCTCTTTAGAATTGGACAATATACCATTTTTTCCTCTTCTCAGACAAGAAGTTACATTTCTGAAGGTTTTGATAAACCACATCTGCAGAAGTGAAGGGATGCTGACTGACTACCTTCCGCTTTGAGTATGAAGCACGTCAGGGCCCAGCTTCTCTCTCTTACCCATTTCCTTCTGTGTTCTATGGAAGCTAATGCCAACCCTATATACTTCCTAGGGAAGCTGAGGGTGGGGGAAAATATAGAAGTACTGCATGTTACAAGAACCATAAAAATGTTATTCAGATTGAGGACAGCAATGTAATATAAAAGCTATGTTTGACATACCTGTCATCTTGGTCTTCTAAGTGTGTACCATCTCTAATGTCATATCAATTATTACTATACTCTCTTTAAAGTAAATTTCTTAGAAAAAGGTAACAAAAGAAAAAGACAAAAAAATTAAGATTTCTTAAAAGCATGCAGTAATGTTCAGTATGTCCCATCTTGTGTAATGTGAGCAATAGATTTGATGATAAAAATAAATAATATATCATTCATTGATAATCAGCTATTCTTGTTCTGAAAATCCATAATATATGCATTATTGTATGTTAAAAATGTTATTTGAAGTTGATATTAGTGCTTTTCTATGTAATTCCTCTTACTTGAGTCCTTAAAAATTAATACTTTATTATGCTTCCTTCTATTCACAAAGACTGACAAGAAGCCATCTGGTGAATTCAGGGCCTAGTGGTGAATGGTATAAGTCATTACAGAATAAGCAAAGAGCCTTCAGGAATATTGATCTTGAAGGACAAGATCTGGAATCTGTTTATCCGATCTGGACGCTGCCAACTGACTGCTGGCAATAACTTTAAGCTAATGGAGTCTCCAAAGTGAAGAGATGGCATTTGGTTCTTTCACTGTTTTTTTTTTTTGGGGGGGGGTTCCATCTTGACTGACCCCCTCCCCCAAACGCTGAGTATGTGTGTCCCCACCCTTTAGCTCTAATGATACTGGATGAAATTCTGAGCTGTTTCTGATTTGCAGGAGCTTGGGAGCACGTCCTGCCTATCCAATCAGGCATCTTCATTCAGCACAAAATATCTAATCACAACAGCCTATATCCATAAAGGAGATCCTGAGACAAGTTTTACAAAACATAATTACAGAATAGCACAAGATAGTTCCAAGGAGCCATTCTCTAGGATCTAGAGACTGAAGGAGAAAATAGAGCTGTTTACCGCTCTGGAATCGATTATCCTGCATCACTACTGCAAAAAGTCATAATGCTTCAGCATGGCAATCAGATGATGAGGGCAAAATGTGCTCTTTAGCTCAGAAAATGTAACTGGTGGCTCTAGGTCATGTATCACTACACAGGCAGTTATCCAGCAGCTCCCAAGAATAGAAGCAACTGTGACAAAGGAACTCTCTGAAAACAAGGTTTGTAGGCACAGAGAGCTGCATGTATATCTGTCTGTCACCCCAGGAAGTCCTAGAACTTGTACTAGTTGGCTTCATTGCAGAAAATTCCACAGGAGGAAGGCTCTTTCTTCTTTTTGTTTCTGTCCAACCAAGAGTCTAATATTTTGACTGTAAAAACTAAAATTTTTAGGAAAGCTGTCCAACTATTGACTGACAACAGACACTATGGGAGTTTTTGGAAAGAAAAAAAATTATAATCCAGAGGATTCTGTAGAACAAAAAGGATCCTTTTTCCAAGTCCAAGATAGAAGAGACCAGAGGCACACACCAATGGTAGTTTATACAAAGTCAACATAATTCAATGCAAACAATCTAGGTACTTACCTTGATAGTAACCAAGTTCCACATGATTATTTGAGACAGGATTGAGAGCTCCCTGGCAAAGTTTCTATCCCTGAGATCACTGAAAGAATGCATATACACATTTCAGCATTAACTTGTTAAACTTATTTAACATCCCAGGCAAGGGCTTGGACCTGGATGCAGAATATGCTTCATTTTTCCTTTATACTATACATTTTTATCCTCAAGTTGTTATTTCCTGTATCTTTGTAACTTGGAAACTTTTACTTTGCTTTATGCATCTCTTCCCCTTCCGTGTAACCTTGCTTCACTGCACAGGTGTTATGAGATTTTACCCTTTCTTCACCTCACTGAAATGCTGGCATAATTCAGAACAAACAGCCTACATGAACCAAGACCCAGCCCATGGCTAAATGTCCATCTTGGCATAATTATTTATGTGCCACATGTGCCACAGTTTAGCCAGCAACAAATTACTGGGTGTTTAATCAATTTTCCCTGTAAAATTCTACAGTGAGGAACCTCTAGACAAATTCTTGGAAATTGAGTTATCTGACCAAAACTTCCATGCCCACCCCACCCCACAAAAGCAATTGCAATACATGCTTCTGCTAGCTATCTCTATTTTACTTAACTCTGCACAAATCTAGACATATCATTTAAATAATTTTTAGCCAATGATCTCAAAATGATGTTACTCTTTATTTCCTTAGTTACCTGAAGCTAACTTTTTCTTTTAATATAAATCCACTGGACATGTGGATTTATTTTTTAATTGTTTATCCATGTTCTTTGCCCATTTTGATAGGATGTTGATTTCTAAATGTTTAATTTGTATTATAGGTGTTAGCCCTTCACCTTGTATGCTGCAAATATTCTTTCTTAGTTGACTGTTCATCTTTCAATTTATTTCCATCTCTGTATTTACATCTACTTACAGCATTCTTTTTTTACATCTATGTTTGATTTTTTTATGTTGTCCCCATAAAACTTTTCTTTTACAAATAGTCCCTCTGCTTTTTATTTAGAAAGCAATCCTCTACTTTATCCAGAAGAAATAAGTAGTTAATTACAGGCTTTTCAGTGTGATTTTTTTAAAAAAAGTGGTCATTTAAAAAACTTTTAATTCATCTGGTATTTTTTTTAATCTGGTATTTCAATACATTAGTTAGAAATCTACTTCTTTTGTTTTTGTTTAATGCTTGTCCTAATACTAATGAATAGTTATAGCTAAATATGTTAATATTACTTTATATTATATTAAAATCTTTAATGTTGTACTGTATAAAATCTCACATTCATTTTCCTAACTAATATTTTAGCTATTGTTTATTCTTTCAGATAAACATAAAGTCACCATAAAAGCTGTCAATTTCAAAAAACTTTGGGTCCTAGCACCAGTAAACTTCTACTCTCCCCTTAATCAGTGGTCATGTATGAGACTGAATCTCAACTACTAACAGATATTCTGCATAATGATTATGTTTTTTGAGACTCTTAACCTAAAAGACAAATTTTAGACAGTACATATTTTACTTCTTAATACATTCTATTCCTACCAGATAGTGAGTGTAGAATACTATTTACTGAATGTTAATGAATGATTACAATCTAGTGGCCTAGAACACTTGATTTAGTATTTCTAATCCAAAACAGGGACCACATCTTTTTTTTTTCTTTTTTTTCTTTTTTTACAGTTAATGCCACTCTAACCCCTGAACACACTCTGTGTGTGTAAACTGAGAAGACCTGTAAGCACAGTAAGTACAGGACCTAAGGCCTACAGCATCCAGCTCTAACAAATGGCAACCAGCTCCAACACTCTAAGAGACTACAATAGCATTACAGAGGATCAAAGAATCTGGGGCATATAAGGATGCAGTCAAATCAACATGATTGGGAACTATATACAAACTTGTCCAGAATGAATAAAACATCCTAGATTCAATTCAAGAGAGATTTATGATACAAAGAGCCATGGCCTATGGTAGGAATGGATAGAAAGAAACACTATCTTCTTCACAGCTCCTTGCTGAAGGGACTCAGCTAATAAAATTTCACCTAGTGGTGGAGAATGGAAGAAATCATGATGGATTGAACCCAGAATAATGCTATGGACTACCTACCTACATGGTTTGACAGCTAAGGAGTTCATCTTTTGATCTGCCCATTACTACTTTTAGGCTGTATTACAAGTTGTTTATCCCGTATTATAGTAATGACAATTAAACTAAAAGTTAAATATATCGATGCTGATCTACAAAAGAATGAATAAACTAGCGTTTATTCACATTTTACAGCTGTGAGAAAGAATGAGATCTATTGGAAATATCTGGAGAGGAAACCATGATCTACTGTTAAGTTTTTTATACAACTAAGCTTGGGATATACAGAAGCTGATCTCATTTTTATAAAAATGTTCACCACTTATATAAATATTTATGCATTTTGTGTGAGCACAGATATGACTGAAAAATAAACACCACGTTGTTAGCTCTAATTAAGCAGGGTAAAGACTAAAGGAAGGGCCTGAGTTAGCTTGCTCATGACAAACTTCCATGTTGTGGGGCTTGTTATATATGTATCACAGGCATGAATAGTCTTCGTGCCTTGAAAGGAAAGGTTAATAAATTATTATTATTATTGAAAATAGGCACATCAACAAATTTTGAAAAAGGAATATTAACAACACAAATGTAAAATCACCTCAGAATTATCAAAAGTAGAACAAACAAAATAATGAATCTCACTAGAATATACTTAAGATAGTCAAACTTTGATGACTCAAAGCTAGAGAGAGGTACTATAATTAGTTTTCCTTTGATTTCAAGGACTTATTTTATCTCACAATACAGCTAATAGATCAAACCAATTTTGAAAGATCCTAAATGGTTCTCAACATTTGGGTATATACTAGGAAGGCTATGTTAATTTAGCTATTCAGTGAGTAGTACACTTGACAGGGACAATGCAAATTAGATCACTGTAGTTTGTGTTCGCTTAGACACACTGAAGAAGTGGTGACAGGATGATGCTATAGGGACCACAATTTATTAAGACATTGGAAAGCCTTGTTTGACTTGCACAAGAACAAGGTTTAGGAGGTCTGGTGAGGTTTCTATGAGACTGCAGCCTGCAGCAGAGCACCCAGAGAGATAAATCAAAGATCAATCACATGCTATTCCTTATAATGTACTATAAAATATATTCAACTTCAAGGAAGAGAGAAAATTATCCCTAACCATTACTAGAGTACTCTTTGTGAATGTTTTCAGCCTGTGAGTCATAATCCATGAATGGATGGATCTTGAAATATTTAATGTGTGATCAGCATGGGTCTAAATTTATAAGAAAGAAAGCTTGGAAACCACTGCCCTAAATAATTCTTCCTTTCTTGCTCTGTCTTATATTTCTTACTCCAATCAGCAGGACAAATGAACACTTTCTCTGAAGCCTACAGAGCCACATCCTGTACTGATTTTTCAAGGAGTTAATTTTGTGATTTAAATAAAGTTAAACATAAGTTATCATTAGAAAATTCAAGAGATAATTATATTCTTAATTATCAAGGTGTTTGCTATAATGGTTAAGTGGCTTTGCTTTTAGATTTCACTATGAAAAATAGTTTCTAAATACCCTTGTTGGTGCATTAAAACATTAAATAAAGGAGATAACATAAAGTCAAAGTTGTGACCAGAGTATGGGTGACAACAGCCATATTCTACTGAGTGTGCTGTTAGTACGAAAGCTAGTTAACCTTCAAATTTGAAGTTACTTCTTGCAGCTGGGTGGTGAGTGGTTAGAAATCCAAAGACTACTTGGTCCAACAGAATTCTCATGGGAAAAGACATATATTACTGAAACTCTAACATGTCCTTCAAACCACAAGTAAACAAAAACACTGACTTCAATGTCTAGTGTCTACAGGTAAGAGTTCTTTTTATTCTAGGCTGTGTGACCAGTTGCCCTGCACAACTCTGAACCCAGAAGGACATATTCAACCTATTCCAACTCGATCAGCCTTCTCACCTTGCACCCAATCCATTCCACACATCCACAGTGTTGCCTGTGTGACACGGTTCAGTTAAATGAACAAATAAGAGTTAAGAGCCAGGTTGTATAGGACCATTCAGCCAGAGGCCCACGTCTCCTTTTTGAGTTCTTCTTCCACATCCTTCATTATCAACTTCTATTCAACTTATCGAAAATCTTTTTGCAAACCGTTCACTCTCTGCATACCCACTATCACCATTCTACCTCAAGAACCATTGCTCATCCTGACCATGATAACATAGTTTTAGCCACTTTTCCTGTCTCCAGTCTTCTGCCTAATCTGTTCTCCAAAGTCAGTGTGAACACTCTGAAGTATAATTCTGAAGACATTCTTTTCTTGCTAAAAAATAAACCACCACCACCTTTCAGCCACTGCCCTTTACCCTCAAGAGATGTTCAAGTTCCTTAATGTGGCTAAGAACATCACTCCTCCTTGCCCCCATGCTACCTCCATCTGACCCCTTGGAAGACTTCCTGGAGCCAGTGGGCAGCATTCTGGCCTTCCCTCTTCATTCCCATCACAGAATCAATTACATGCCTCCAAGGCTTTGTTTCTTGTGCCTCCTCTATCAGGCCTGTAAACTTCAAGACTGGGTTAGTGTCTGACTGCTACAAAATGCACACCCTGTGTCAGCCACAAAGCAAGTACTAAATAAATATACATTAAAGATTAGTACTAATCAATTTCTTTGTAAATGGGACATATGAAAAAGGCAAATTAAATATTGGAGGTCACCATGTAATTTACACAACTGCACAATGTAGACTTGCAGCAACAGTTATGAAAACATCCCCCCAAATCTCTGATACATGAGGTCAGACAACCTAGGGCTAGATGGTCGGTCACACAATGACTTTAATCCTAGGATCTGAAAACAAAGCATCTAAACTAATGATATAATTCTGCTTATAATTATAAACAATGTTATCATTAAGTATATTTGACCACTAAACACATTTTATACAAAAAAAATCACAATAGAACTCTCATACTTGGGCCAGGAATATAATTTAGTGGCACAGTACCCACCTGGCAAGTGCAAAGTCCTGAGTTTGATTTCCCAGTACCAAACCCCACCCCCTAAAAAACCCCACTCATAGGGCCAGGGAGATAGCTCAGTAGTATAAGTGCTTACCTGGCAAATGCAAGGATTTGAGTTCAATTCCCAGTTCTGGGGGGCGGGGGGAAGCGCCACTCATGATGACTGTAACAGTTATTACATTTCTTTCCACTTCTCTACAGCACTTCTGGAGTTGTATATTTGTGTGGAATTTTGCGTATCTATTTATATTTGGTAGTACCTGGGATTGGACATGCTAGGAAACTCCTTATTGCTTGAGCCATACCCTCAGCCCCCTTTCAAATTTTTTTTTTTAACAAACTGGTTTCTAAATTACAATCTTCCAGGCTCCGCCTTTTGAGTAGCTGGAATCAGAAGTGTGAACCAACACCCTCAACTCGTTTTTTTTTTTT
>NDGN011376804.1:0-17131 GCA_002564285.1 Tympanoctomys barrerae
AAAAGATTATGAAAATTCAGACCCAGTAGTTTTGGACTCTAGGGCCTGCAGCTAGCCCCAATTCACCCCTCTTCAGGGTGTCTCTGTGTCTCAGCCCCTCCAGGATAGTGGTGGGTGCCTGACACCCCAAGTATTTTGTCTGCACCTCAACCTTCCTTGACTATGGGGTGGAGTAAGGGGGACGGGTGGGGAGCTGGGGTCTGGGAGGACCTCTGCATCATTCCCTGCCCCAGCTGGTCCTGCTGGCGGGTCCCAAGTTCCCAGGGCCTCCAGGGTGCTGGCCGGCTCAGCCAGCTCCCCTGCTAGGCCTGTGAGGACCCGTCTGGTAGGGCGGAGCCTCCGCCCGCCCGAGTGCTGGGAACCCAGCTGTGAATGGGCTGAAGGGTGGGGGAGGAGACAGGCCTGGGCTCAGGGGCGTGGGCCAGAGGGCGGCGCCGGTGTCACATTGCCTACATGCCTTCGATGGCGGGCCCTAGCTCTTCCTTGTCCCTGTGTGAGCTGGGGGTGGTCTTGTCCTGGGAGAGTATAGTGGCTTGGGGGACCAGTTGGTGGTGCTGTGTGAGCTCTGGGTGATTCTTTGGGGACAGCCACAGGGCGGGCTGTCACCTTGTGGATTGGGGCCTGGATGCGGGGAGGAGGTGCTGATCAAGCCAGTGAGGATAAGCCGTGGCTGAGGGGGGTCCCTCTCCTCACTTCCTGAGCTGCCCCCCACCCTCACCCCGGTGATATCAGTGTCTTTCTCTTGCTCCGGACCCTTGTGCTCGCGGATGCTATCCTCTGCTTCCTCACTCTGACCCTGGGGACAGCTCGCCCTCCAGCACTGCCCCTTTAAGCATGGCCCAGCCCCCCTTGGTGGGTGGGGGTTGCCCTAGGGCGTGGGGACCCACCTAAGCTGGCTGGGCCTGAGCCGAGAACTTCAGGAGGCCCAACGAAGTTTTAGGAGCTGGGGAGCTCCTGAGAGCAGGATCTTCTTAGTTCTCAGGGCGTCTCTGGGCTCGGTTCACAGCACGAGGTGGAGAGGTCTAATAAAGCGTGGATCCGGGCCCAGCTTCCTAGAGGCCAGGCCTTGAGTCAGCCTCAAGGTCTGGATATGAGACGGGCTCGGGCTCCGTTAAAAACTGCTGGCATGGGGCCGGGGAGATGGCTCAGTAGAATAAGCGCTTCCCTGGTAAGCGCAAGGGCCTGAGTTCAATCCCCAGTTCCACCAAAACAAAACCTGCTGGCATGCAAGATAGCAGCAGCAGCAGCACCTGGAGGCTGAGGCAGGAAGAGTTCAGGGCCATCCTGGGCTACCTGGAAGTTTCCAAGCCAGGTTGAACTACACAGTGAGACCTTGTTTCAAACCAAAATAAATAAACCAACCAAGAAGGATCCCTGCCCTGTCGCCTCCTGGCCAGCTCTCAGCAGAAGAGTCAAATGGTGTCCACCCTCTACGGTGCAGCCTCCAACCCCCACCGCAGGGCTCCGCGGGAAGATGGGGTTGAATGGATTTTGCAAGCTGGCCCGCGAGAGGACTGGTCAGCGGGTTAAATCCTGCCCCGGGGAGAGGAGAGGAAGCCGGGGGAGGGGAGTGCTGCCGGGGCAGGAAGGCCCGGAATAGAATCTCAGCGACGCCTGGTATTTCCCAGGCTGGCCCCTCCCCCGCTGCCGAGGGGCCCACCCCACATTCCTTTCCCAGAGGAAATGGGGAGGGCACAGGCTCCCCAGGCCCGGCTCTGCGTGGTGGGGCGCTAGGGTGGGAAGCACAGTTCTCAAGTTTCTGCTGGGACTAGCCCCTTTCAGGTGTCTGAGGGGTTGGGCACAGAAACCCCTGCTCTGTCTCCACCTCTCCTTTTCCTGTACGCCCCACCAACCTTTTAGAAATTTTGTTTTCTTAAATTTAGGACAGGGTGTACAAGGTCTCACTGGGTAGCTCAGACTCGTAGTGATCCTCCTGTTTTCAGCCTCCCAAGTGTTGGGATTACAGGCGCGTGCCACCACGCCCAGTCTCAGGGGGGCCAGCGCGGCATGATGGGGATCAAACCCCTGCGCTGTGCTCTGCCAAAGCAGGCGCTTTTTTTTCTGCTGAGCTATCTGGCTGGCCCTTTCACAAGCTTTTTTTTTTTTTTCTTTTTTTTCTTCTTTTTTCCAGAACTGGGGATTGAACTCAGGCTCTTGTGCTTGCCAGGGAAGCACTTATTCCACTGAGCCAGCTCCCCGGCCCCTTTCACAAGTTTTTGATACAGAGTTGAGATGGACCCCAAGCTAGCTCATCCTCTTGTCTCATCCTCTCTGAATGCTGGGACTCCAGATGTACGCCACTGCCACTGTGCCTCTCCATCGGGAGGGAGAAGGAAGCCTCAGGGCAGGGTTGCATCTGTTAGCCTGGCTGGGGAAGGGGGCACAAGCCAGGACAGTCAGCTTCCAGCAAGGTCTCATGAGGGGCACATCTCAGGGAGGTGTCCGCCAGCATAGGCAGCAGCCGGGCAGACCCAGAATCCTGTCTTCCCAGCCCCACAGAGTGGGTGGAGGCTGTGATGGATGTGTCCCTTCCCTCTTTCCCTGGGCCCTCCTGACTCAGCGGCCACAGCTCTTCCGGAGGGCTTCCGCTAGGAAGGGGGTGGGGGTCCAGTTCTGGCTTGGGGCCACCAGCGGCAAACAGGAAAGAGGAGAACAAAACGGTTCCCTGGCCTCCTCCCTTGCTTCTGCACACCCAGGCCCGGCCTCTCACCCTTCTTCTTGGTCACCTCTGGCTGCCCACCTGCTTGGGGGTGACCGCCCTGGGTCACCTGCCCCTTCTCCAGTGGGGGCCTTGCCTGGGCTGAAAATGACAGGATGAAGAGGGAGGGAACGGGCTTTTTTGCCTCAGTCTCCTTCCGGCAGGCTCTGGGGAGGCCTAGCCTGCAGCTGCCACCCTGGGCTGCTGACTGGGGTTTGGGGGTCAGACCCAAAGTAAGAGCTTGAGACTCTGAGGGTGGTGTCCCTGTGTGTTTTCTCCATACGCTGGGCTGCAGTCCCAGTTCCAAACCACACAGCAGTGCAGAAGGGAACAATTTGGTAGGACAGGAAGAGGGGCTGAGGACACACGCACCCCACCCCCAAGGCTAGGCAGCCCTGCCCAGGAGGGGAAGGAGCCAGGAGGAGGGCACCAGAAGGGGGAGCAGGGCAGGCCTGGCATAGAGGAGGCTTCCTGTTTGACTCACACGGCCTCTGGGGCCCATCCTGGGGTGGGGGCTCTACCAGGGGCCCCAGGTGTACTGACCCCAGTTGGGGTGTCCGTCTGTGGGCAGGGGCTGTGTGGGGGCAGCCTGCCAGGGACCTGTGAGCTTGTGTGCCGTGTTGCACACAAGGCTTTCCAGGCTCAGTGGCTATATGGCAGCTGTCTATGGGGTGCCTGTGGGGGATGGGCAAGAGTGTCCCCAGCACAGTGTGAAGTTCGAGAGTGGCTGTGTGTTTCTGTGGGGTGTGTGGAATGAAGTGAGTGTGGATGGGTGGGTGTGCTGTGGGTCTGTATTCGAGTGTGCATTCTCAGTGCAGGTGTCGGTGTGAACCTGTGTTTGGATGTACATGTGCAAGTGTGTGAGGAGGGCAGGAGGTGCGCAGCCACGGGTGAGAGGGTTCGGATTCTTGGGAGGCTGTGCTCTGAGTGCGACTGCCTGCTCTGTGTGTGTGTGTGTGTGTGTGTGTGTGTGTGTGTGCGCGCGCGCGCGCGCGCGCGCGCGCGGAGGCAGCTGTGGGACGGGGCTGGCTCTGGAGCCGCCCCCTGGGGGAGGCGTCTGCCGCCACCAGTGTCCCTGCCGGCCCAGCGCCTTTGGCTGTTGGGGCGCGGGCACGGCGCGCACCCTCCAGCCGTGCTGCCTCCTTCGGCGCGCGCTGCCCGTCCCCTCGGGGCCTGCGGCCCCGGGGGGCGGACGGGGACTGCCGGGCTCCCCCTGCGGCGCAGGGGGCTGGGGACACCGCCCACCGGGCTCCAAGCCGGTCCGGCAGCCCGGGGGCCGAGCGGGAGCTCGAGCAGCCACCAAACCCGGTGGGCCCCGCGGGGCGCAGCGCTCGTGGGCAGCGCGGCGTGGTGCGTGGACCGCGCGGGCGCAGGGGGCTGGCGCTGGGTACGCGCCGTCGGCGTGGACTGCAGCTCCCCAGAGCCGCGCTGCGTCTGGATGCCCTGCCTGGGCCACCGCGGGCCGCACCGGACTAGGGTGAGACCCGCTGCCAGGAGGTTTTGGGGAGTTGGGGCCCCGGGACTGGGCGCGTGGGTTGGAGCCCACGGGGTGCTGCAGGGAGCCCCGGGTCTGGGCAGATGCCTGGGGGCTCAGCCCTCTTAAGGCAGGCAGGCAGGCAGGCAGTGGAGGGACAGAAGCGACTGGTGGCATCTAGGGATCCCAGAGTCAGAGTTGGGGTTGACAGGGAGCTCTTGACACTAGCACTGATACGTGGAGCAGTGGTGGGCAGCCCCGTGCGCCAGGGGTGTGGGGGCTCTAAGCAGGAGGGTTCCCCAGGGGTCGAAGGGCTCTGAGGTGGCAGGATGGCCCCCAGTGGGCTGTGGCGATGGGCCTGGGGATGCGTTCTGCTGTCGGGGATCTGCCGGGTTGGTGGGGCATGAGTCACAGTGGGCACTGTGCCCGCCCCAGAAGCGTACTCCCTGCAGTGACCTCTTTATGCTCCGGGGGGGTGGGGGTGGGAAGGAGCTGCGCTTCTGGGTTCTTGTTTCTTGTTCTTGGTGTTGTCAACCTACTACAGCACTTCTGTGCCGGCTGGTGGTACTGCCAGCAGGTGTCCCTGGATGTCTCTTCCTGGCAGAATCTGGGCTAGGAAGGCTTAATCAATAATGTCCTGGGCCCCCGGGTGTCCCCTAGGTCCCCACACCTCAGTGCCTGTGTCTGAGAGGCAGAGCTGGTGAGTGTGTGAGCCATACTGTGTCATAATCTCGCCATCTTCTGAGCTTGCCACGCTAGATCTTTCTGTTTCTGTATGTGTCACCTCCTGCTGGAGTGGCAGCAGGGCCCAGAGTGACCCAGGTCAGAGGGGATGAGTGGACATTGTTTGTATGTGGTAAAGGATTGAGGTGAGAGTTAAGAGCGTCTAGCCGGGAGCCTCTGCTCTGGCTGGGTTTGTGACAGCTCCTCTCCCAGATGGGTATTGGTGACATTCATGCAGCCTGTAGGAAGAAACAGGGAAGGGAAAGGCAGAGATGGGGGGGCAGTGCCAGAGAGTGTGGGTGAGGGGAAGACTTGAGTGAGGAGGAGGATGGCACCTCAGTGCCCTGGGGCTGCCCGCACATCCCCTCCCCCCCAGGGAGGAGCACCCCAGGCAGCTGGCGGCTCCAGGCAGGATGTGTACCAGAGGAGGGGCGGGGGGCATGCGGGGACCTGTCCCAGCCACTTCTCATCACTGGGGCAGCTGGTGGCTTAAACCTTAATCCAGGACACCAGCGGAACAATGGCGCTGTGAACAGCTCTGCGCCTGGTGGGGGACAGGCAGGGAGGCTGCCTGCACTGGAGAGGAGCAGGAGCTTCTATGGGGGGCAGAAGGGGTCCTCCAGATCCTCCTCTTTGATTAGCTCCTTGCTAGTTGGCAGAGTGGGAAATGGAGCAGATTTCAGACCTTTGTAGGATCCACAGCAAATCTCTGAGCTCCCAGAGCCTCTTGGGACAAAGGCTGCAACAGGAAGGAGCTGGGGACAGCCCCGAGTCATCCCCCTCAAGGTGTCTAGTTAAGGGTGATCGAGATCTGGTTAGGTCCGTTCTGTGAATGGGGAGCCCAGCCCCACTATAGATTTTCCTAGGCTGCCTGATTCTGGAGTCTGCCCAGCCTCAGCCTTCTACCTGTCTGAGGCAGATCCAGAGCCATGTGAAGTCCACACGCCCATGTGGGCAGAAACATGAGTAACCGCAGATGGGCATGCGTAGACACAAGATGCGTGGCCCGGATGTGTCCTACGGGAATGGCGGCAGGAATGTGGGGACTTCCTGTCTTCTACCTGCTCTGTCCCTTGGGACACTACACAGCTCCTGACTGGTGGCATAGACCCTGAACTTGCCAGACTGTCTCGGCCTCCCGACCATGCTGAAGGGGCCAGGACTGCGTGAACCACACTGGCAGCGACCCTGCAGCATAGCCCACTGGGCCCGTGGGTGTGGCTGGGGCTCTGCCCTAGGTGGAGAGCAGTGGGGTGAAGTGGGAGCCCTGCCTCCCAGGACCGAGGCCTTCCTCCCTCAGTGCAGGGCGCCAAGGAGGAGCGAGGAGCTGAGCACCCCTGGAGATGGGGCTGTTGTCCCCAGGAGTCTGATGAGGGCCAAGCTAGGCTGCCAGTGTTGGGCGGTGTGCCCTGGGGGCCTCCCCTGGACGCCCATCTTCTCTGTTGGCCTCTGTGCACAGCCTCCATCATCCTCCTGTCACCCACTGATCTCTGTATCCAGGAAGACATGAAAGGGTCTTCTCTCAGGTGCCCTCTGACCTCTTCTTGGGCACCATTGCCATCCCAGCCCTTCCCAGGAACCCAGCCGGGCTCTGGAACCTGCAGTTGTTCCTTCAGCCCCATCTGATGTCCCCTCTGTGCCCCAAAGCTCCTGGTCCCCACATTCCTGCTGCCATTCCCGTAGGACACATCCGGGCTGCGCATCTTGTGTCCACGCACGCCTATCTGCAGTTACTCATGTTTCTGCCCACATGGGTATGTGGACTTGACGTGGCTCTGGATCTGCCTGCCTGTGTTTGCTTTGTGTACTTGTGTGTGAGCACTGTGTTCTGTTTCTGTGCGTGCATGTGTGTGTGAGTCTGGGTACATGGGTGTGAGTTGTGCATGCTCTGGCGGCAGCAGACACCTCAGGGAGAAAGGCCGTGGGTGTACCTTGTGTGGAGTAGGTGCTCAGCCAGTTTGTCACACTGAGTGCACACCTGGTCCTGCCTGGCTTTTGAGGCAGGGACATTGCCAGGGGCTGAAGGGAAACGGAGGCCGGAGCCGCTGAGCTGATGCGGGGAGAGGGCGAGAGCAAAGGGGGGGCCTGTGGTCCCGGGCAGGGTGCCAGCCACCTGCCACTCACCCTTCCTCCCTGTGTGCCCACAGTTGCCACTGGGCTCAAAAGATGGGTGCTCTTCTGGGCGCCCGATGCCCTGGCAGGGGCCAAGGACGCTGCTGTTGCACAAGAGTCTCCAGGACGGCTTCGGCTTTACCCTGCGGCACTTCATCGTGTACCCGCCAGAGTCGGCCATCCACTGCAGCCTGAAGGTAGAGGCTTGCCTGCTGGCCCTGAACCCAGAGGCTCCCTAGGGTGGGACTCTCCTGGGGTACAGCCTGAGCCCCCCTGACAGGGCCCAGGAGGAGGGCTGCAGGGGCTGGGTGCCAGTGCCATGTGTCCGGGACAGACCCCTGCCACTGTGGACTGGGTTTCCCCAGGAGAGGGACAGCAACTGGTTCAGGGCAGGGGACCCAGAGGTAGGAGCCAGGTGGCCTTTCTGGAAAGTGAACAGCTGTTTGGGGAAAATTGGGCCCCCCCTGGTGGCTTCTGAGCTGGGGCTGTGGTCCCTGTCCCTGGTACTCACAGTCTGCCCCAGTATGCCTCAATGATCCTTCCAGCGTGCCCCAGGCCCGTGCAGGCCTCTGTGACCCTTCCAGCGTGCCCCAGGCCCGTGCAGGCCTCTGTGACCCATCCAGCGTGCCTCAGACCTACAAGGTTGCAGTGGGGCTCTGGAAAGAGGCTGGGGTGGGACAGAGGGCCTGTGGTCACGGGACACCTCCAAGGCCCCGTGGAGTTGCTTTTAGCAGCTTTTCTGCTCTGCCTGGGTGTGTTTATGGCTCTGGTCACAGAGAACCCTTCCAGCCATCACGTAAATGTCTCCTCAGCCAGCCCGAGGCTGTGGGTCAGGGCTGAGCAAAGAGGAGGACCAGGGCCCAGGCAGCTGTCAGAGCCCCTGTGAGGGCCTAGTCCCCTCTACCTGCAGGGGAGAAGACAGATTCATGCCGGGGTCTGTAGCTTCCTCCAGCTCTGGAATCTGCCTGTCACAGCGGGTGGCCATCACCCTTGGAGACCACTGTCTCACCTGCCAGAGAATGAAAACTTTTGGTTTCGTGGCCTTCCTGTGCTTCCGTGTCTGCACGTGTACATGTGTGCGTGGCCTGCTGGGTACAGGTGTGCAGGCGTGCCCCTCCGTAAACTCGTGCACGTGTCACTGGCCGCAGCTATGTGTCAGGGTGGCAGTGGTGTATGGCACTGTCTCACCCCTTGTGCCCAGGGACACCTGCTCCTTCAGCCCCTGGAGCCTCCTCCTTCCCGGTCCCTGCCACCTTCACTCAGGAACCCTGCAGATGGGGGACAGTGGTGGCAGCAGTGTCCTAGGGCATGGAGATGCCCTGGGCTGGGGGAGCCAGGCACAGCCCTGTCACCTTTGCAGACCCAGGAGGATGGGGGCCCCGGCAGAGTCCCTGACTTCCTCCTGCTGCCCCAAAGCCCATGGGGGCTCGGCCATCCAAGTAGATCCATTGGCTCTGCCACCATGCTCTCCACTCCACCTCTCATCAGCATGCACCCCGCACAGCAGGGCCCCAGCCTGGCTGGGCCACCAGCGAGTGGTGGGTCCAGCCCTTGCTTTGAGAGGCCTCAAGTCAGGCTGAGGGGGCCGGGGAGATGGCTCAGTAGAATAAGTGCTTCCTTGGCAAGGGCCTGAGTTCAATCCCCAGTTCCTCAAAAGAAAGAAAAAGAAAGAAAGAAAGAGAAAAGAAAGAAAATAGGAAATAAGTCAGGCTGTCCTCTGTGAAGTGGGCCCGGAAATGCCCCGTCCTGCAGGCCTGGCCCTGGTGTCCTCCTTCCCTCAGCCGGGGCTCCTCCCCACAGCACCACGCCTCTCCGGGATGATCCCTGGGGCCTCCTGAGGGTGCCGTGGCTCTGCATCTTGCTGCTGCAGAGACCACTGCCCTGCTTGGTGTCCCTGTCAGCAGGGCGGGCACAGCCTCTCCTCTGCCTGGACGCTTTAGTCCAATTCCAGTCACCTGCTGTTGACAGCGGGTCCCTGCCCTGCATGTGCTTGCTTGTTCTGCCACCAAGGGTGTGTGCGACCTGTCCCCTCCCTGCATTCCCCTCTTGCCGCTCCCCAGCGTGCCCCAGCCCCTCCCCAGAGCCAGCTAATCTGGCCTTCCCACCCACCCATTCTCTGAGCAAGGGAGATAGCACTGTTGGCACTTGTCACCCTGCTTATCTGTGTCCCCTGCATTTCAGTGTATGTCTCCCAGGGGACAGGGACAGGGTCCTGGAGCACTGGGTTCTCAGGTGGCTGGTGTGTGGGGGCCATGAGGGTGGCAGGTGGCTGGGGGGCTTGACCTGGGAGTTGGGGTACAGCGCGAAGCCCTCGCCCCCTCGACTGGCTCACTGGGAGCAGGTGGCGGGCGCTGGGCTCTACACCGCTGAGGGGTAGGCCCACTCTGTTGCCACAGGAGGAAGAGGATGGAGGCCGAGGAGGCCGAGGAGCAGGAAGAAGAGGTGAGTGGTGCTGGCTAGTGGAGGTGCCGGGGTCGGGCTATGTCTCTCCCACTCCCGTCTGCCGTTCTTCTCTTCCCTGTCCCTGGCCTGGGCCCTCTGGCAGCTCCTCCTCGCTTGCTCTCCTTGCTTTCTTTCCTTGTGTTGTCCTCCCTTGGGCCTGTCCCCTCTACAGACCCTGGCACTCTGGGTGACACCTGCATCCTCCTTGGGTTGCTCCTACCTCAAACTGAAGCCTAGGCCTGGGCTGCCAGGCCTAGGACTGCTGCTGGGGTCCTGAGAGAGCCTGGCCTTACAGATAGAGCCAGTGGGTCCCCCTGGGAGTGGGGACCCCAGGTCTCCTTCCATGTCACCCTTGCTGCCCAAGGGCCCCTTGTGAGCTCCCAGCCTCCCTGGGTGTTTGGGGCAGCTTTCCTGCCCTGTTCCTGGGTATCTGCAGGCATTCCTGGGACTGTCCTTGTGCCCCAAGGTGGGAGGGGGCTGAACCCACACTGTAGATGATGTTGCCAGCAGATGTGAGCATGTAGCCGGAGCTGCCTCCACCCAGTGGGACAGTACCGTGGGGTGTGACTGGGTTCCGGCCTGCCCAGGCACTCGCTGGGTTCCAGCCAGGGGAATGGAGTGGGCAGGAGGTGCGAGTGTTGGGTGCGCCCTGGCATTTGGGGTGCCTATTTCTCTGGGTGCGGGTTATTTCCTGGGCTATGTATGTTCAGGACTTGATGTGGAGCCTCGTTGTATGGCACCTGTCATTTGTCTTTTTCTGTTTTTGTTTTTGAATTTTGGTGGCAGGATCTCACTATGTAGTCCAGGCTGTCTCATAGCAGTCCTCCTGCCTCAGCCCCCTGAGTGCTGGGATTACTAGGGGGTGCCACCATGCCTGGGGAGGACTGTGTCTTTGTGTCCCTTCAGCCTGCTTCCTGGTAGGGTGTCTGTGGGCATCTGCACAGCTTTCTCTGTGGCTTTGTAGGTGTCCGTCCTCTTGCTGGCACCCTGTGTGTCCTGGATCTGGCCACTGGGTCCTGTGGACAGACGTGAGCGTGCGTGTGCCATGTGCCGTGTGTGCGAATGATCATTCACAGTGCCCCGCGTCGCTATGCGTGGTGTGACCCTCAGCAGCCACCCCGCTAACCTGGCTGATGCTCTGCAGGCCCCGCCCCCCGGCCCCGCCTGGAGCCCATGGACACCATCTTCGTGAAGAACGTGAAGGACGATGGCCCCGCCCACAGGGCGGGGCTTCGCACAGGTAGGCGGTTCCAGCCCTTTGCTTAGGGTGGAACACCCCACTGCTGTACTTGCTGGCCTAGGGGCACCCCCTCATCTCATGTGTGCTCCTGCCCTTATCCCCAGGAGACCGGCTGGTGAAGGTGAATGGGGAGAGCGTCATCGGGAAGACCTACTCCCAGGTCATCGCCCTGATCCAGAATAGGTGAGCCCTGCCCCCAGGAGCAACCAGGGCCTGGCGGTCGGGTCCCTGTCCTCCGCCGGGCCTGACCTCGGCCCTGTCCCTGCAGTGCCGACACCCTGGAGCTGTCCATCATGCCCAAGGATGAGGACATCCTCCAGCTGGTGAGTCCTGCCACTGCACTGCCCAGGCAGTGGCACCCGCCGTCCTCCCTGGGCCCTGCTCTGGCCTGGCCCCTGTGGGAGACAGAAGGAATCGCCGCCCGGCATTGCCCAATGGGGCTGCGGGCCGCTCCCTGGGCAGGGCTGCCTCTTGCTTCATTTGGGCTGCTCTGTGCCCAGGAGAGGGCAGGCGCTGGCCTTGGCAGGCAGGATTCCTGACCAGGTCCTGGAAGGAGGTGGCCTGGCGGGCCCTGCCAGACTGGTGCGTTCCTGTTGGTGCCTGTGAGAGGTGCCTGTCCCCACCTCCTCTCCACCTGGCCCTGCTGAGCCATCTCTGGTGACCCACATGGACCAGGTCCCCCAGTCTACCCCATCACCAAGGGCACACATGGGTGGCCGCAGTACAACACAGCCCCAGCATGGCCCAGTGACACCCAGCACCCGGGCCAGGCTGTAGCACATGTGCCCTCGTACCACCCGATTGGCTGATGTCACATCCCACAGAGCTGGGTATCAAGACCCTGTGTCCCCATCCCAAGGCAGGAGCACCATAAAAGGTCGCAGCAGGACCTGGGGTGCTTGCTACACGGTAGAAACACCAGCTGGTGCATTACCACAAGTGTGCATGCACACACACACACACACACACACACAGCATGAGCCCCACGGTATCACAGAACCCCACATTTATCCAACCGGATGTGGGCCCGAACCCACTCCCCTACCCTTGGGTGCACTCAGTGCCGTGCAGGCTTTGGTGGTGAGTCACCACCAAAAGCCACGTCCACCAGATGCCACTGCCTTGGCCACACGTGGCCCTGTGCCCATAGCCTCGGGCACAGAGCCTGGTTCCCTGACTTCCCTGCCATATGCCAGCTTGTTTGGCCAGAGGTCACCGCCCCCGGGCCGGCAGCGGGCCATCCGACTCTGGGAGCCCGTGCTGCGCTTCCGCCCTGGACAAGCTCTGGCAATCACTGTAATCACAGTGCAGCGCTCAGCACCCGGCCCCTCTGGGAGCCTCCACCCCTGACCTCAGTTGTCCCCTTATGTGTCCTGGGGAGGGGGAGTGGAGGGCTCTCCCCAGGTCTCAAAAATCTTGCCTGGATGCCTCCCTCAGACTGAGGCCAGGCTGGCTAAGATGGGGTGACAGGGCGGGACCAAGGGTGCACCTTCTCCATCTGGCAAGGGTAGAGGGTGGGTAGGACAGTAGCTCCCAGCCTTGCTCCCTGTGGGCTTCAGGGGGCCGGGAGCCCCAGATGTTGGCATCTGGGGGCTGTACAGCACCCCCACCTCTGGTGGCCGAGGGTGGGGCCCAGGCATTCCTGTGGTCGAGAGCCAAAGCTGCAGGCCAATCGGGTCCCAGCAGCGGCTGACGCCACCGCCAACGCGCGGCCCCTCCACACCCATCCTCCACCTCCTCCCACCGGCCCTGAGGAGGGAGCCGGCGGAGGCGCTGGAGCTGCTTGCTGGGCCAGGCAGACAGAGGGGCCGAGGCCCGGCCAGCGAAGGTGGCCACCGTGGGGGCTCAGGCGGGAGGGATGCTATCCCTGACGCCGTGATACAGGGAGCCCTGGGAGCCGGCAGGATGGCAGCAGGGAGAGGTATGCGTGGCTGTCCCCGGGTGTGCGCCTGGCCTGGCGGAGGGGCGAGTGCGGGGGTGTGGTTAGCGCATCCCTGTCACATGATGTTTGTGCCTGGACCAGGGGCAGTTCTGCGTGGGCGTCGCATTGTGTCTGTGTGTAGGGTGTGTGTCTCTTGAGCCATGGTGAGTGTGTGTGTGTGTGTGTGCGCGCGCGTGCACGCGTGCACTTCCCACCCTCCACTTCACTCCCAGTTGGCCCCCAGTAACTGGGCCAGGCTGGCCGCGGCCATCAGCCTGCAGTCTGTCCCTGGGGGACACCTCCTTCTTTGGCAGGGCCTGGGCGCGGGCCCTGTCATTCCTCAGCAATGCAGCGTCAGCCTTGGCAGCCAGTGCCAGATACCAGGCCTAGGGGTGACAGACGGTGCCCAGGGTCCCTCCCTGGGCTGCCTCAGGGCTGGCCTCGAGGGGACAGGGGGTGGCACAAGCCCTCCTCATCTGGTGGCAGCCAGGCCCGGGCTCCTGATCCCAGCCCACCCCGCCCTAGACACGCCCCTTGGTGGCTTTCTTAGGTCCCAGCCACCTTCTCTGGAGTTTCCCGCCCCACCCCGTGGCTGTGGCCCTGGAATCCAGAGCACAGATATGGGGATATTTAAGGCTTTACACTGCCCCTGTCGCCTGCCCTGTCTGGAGGGTGTATGTGTGTGTACGTGTGCATGAGTGTGCGTGCACCACTTCTTTGTCCTCCCCTGGACTCTGACGCCCGCCGTCCCCCTGCTGAGCCCTCTTCTCTGGCCCCTTGCCGACCCTTGGGGGTCCTCTCATGTGCATCTCTGTCCGGCCAGGCTTACTCCCAGGACGCCTACCTGAAGGGGAACGAGCCGTACTCTGGAGAGGCCCGCAGCATCCCCGAGCCGCCCCCTCTCTGCTACCCCCGGAAGACCTACGCCCCACCAGCCGGGCTGTCCACTTGGACCATGATGGTGCCTGAGCCCACCTCAGCCCTGCCCAGCGACCCGCGGAGCCCTGCTGCCTGGAGCGACCCAGGGTTCCGTGCCCCACCCGCTGCCTGCACCCCTCTGGAGCCCTCTTCCTCGGGGATGAGCCAGCCCCGCCCGAGCCTTGGTGCCTTCCCTTCCCTCCCTCCGGAGCCCAACAGCAGGGCACTACCCAGCAGACTGGAGTGCCAGCAGGCCCTGTCGCACTGGCTGTCCAAGCAGGTGCCCCGCAGGGCGGGGCAGAGCCGGTGCCCGGCCATGCCACCCCGGGCCCGCAGTGCCTCCCAGGACCGGCTGGAAGACATGAGTGCCCACCGCGCATGGCCCTGCTCCACATCCCAGGATGCCTTGAGCCACCTGGGCCAGGAGAGCTGGCATCGGGCTCGCTCAGAGGATTACCTGGGCCGGGCCACTCGCTCCGCTGAAGCCCTGGGGCCCAGCGCACTGGGGTCGCCCCGCTTAGAGCGCTGTGGTTGGGCCTCCCAGCGTCCTGCTGCCACCCGTTCGGCTGCCTGCCCCCCTCGGGACCTGCCAGGACCTCAGTCTTCTCCTGCGCCTGGCCTTCAGGGCCTGGACGACATCGGGTACATCGGCTATCGAAGCTACAGTCCATCCTTCCAGCGCCGGACGGGCCTCCTGCACGCACTCTCCTTCCGGGACTCGCCCTTTGGGGGGCTGCCCACCTTCAGCCTGGCCCAGACCCCCACCCCGTTCCCACCTGAGGCCTCTGAACCACCTCGGGTGTCAAGGCCAGAACCCAGTGCCGGGACCCTGGAGCCCCCCGCTGAGGATCGTCGCGAAGAGGTGGTGCTGAGGCAGAAGCCGCCCACCGGCCGCAAGAGCCAGCTGGGCCCCGCCAGACAGATAAACTTGGGGCTTGGGGACGAGTGCCCCGAGCCAGAGGCCAGTGGGCGAGGGGAGCGCCTGGGCCGGAGGGTAGCCCCTTTGGCCACCACCGAGGACTCTCTGGCTTCCATCCCCTTCATCGGTGAGTGACGCGGGGGCTGCCTTGGGACGCTGTCTGTCTGTGACCTGCTGTACCCACCCATGTGTCTTCTGTGCCCAAGCGTGGGGTGGGTTCGGGTGGGGCCATTTTGTCTGTCTGTCCATCCATCCATTCTCTGCAGCATTCGCTGTCTCCCTCTCCCACCTCGTTCACTTGCACTTCCATTTTTCCTCCCCCCTCTCTTCTGCCTCAGGTCCCTCCTTCCTTTTTTGGGGGGACGGGGTCTCTCTATGAAGTCCAGGCTGGCCCCCAACTCTCGGCAACCTTCTTCGTCAGCCTCCTGAGTGCTGGGGTCACAGGCGTGCACCACCACACCTGGCCTCCCTCCCTCCTCCTCTTTTTTTTTGGTGGTACTGGGGTTTGAACTTGGGGCTTTGTACTTACCAGGCAGGCACTTATGCCACTGAGCTATCTCCCTGACCCTGTTCCTCTTTTTGTGTGCTCCTTCCCTTCACCTGTCCTTCCTGCCTGTATGCCTCTGGAGGATGGTAGCGTCAGGGCTGTGCAGGCTCCAGGCTGTCCTGAGTACTCTGAGCACAGGACAATTCAGGACCGTGGATGTGGCACAAGGAGCTCAGGAAGGCAGGGAGGGTCCAGGCCTAGCCAGAACTGGTGGGCATGGACGGAATGTTGGAAAGGACATTTTGGCCGCGACTTGAAGGATAGAGGCAGCCTGACCATCACGGGCTACCAGGGGACAGCGAAGGCCACCTGCCTGTGGGCTGGAGGCCAGGGACCCCGGGGCAGGAAGAGCGGAGGTGTCTAGGACCTGAGGTGCCCATGAGGGACAGGCAGGGTGGTGACATTGGCCGCTGGGATGCAGGGGTCCAAGGATGGGCAGCGAGGGAGGCAGAGAGAGGCTGGCAGCTGCAGGCGACTGTCACTCGCACTGTGAGGGGAGAGGTGGCCCTGCCCTCAGGGCACCCTCAGTGCTTGGGAAAGACTATCTGAGCTTCAGGGAGCTCCGGTTTGATGGGCTGTGATGGGCGAGACATAGCCCGCTGCTGCCCACAGGGTCCAGGGGTGCAGCGCCCCCCGGGCAGCCTTCTGTGGCATCACACTGCCCTCTTCCCACAGACGAGCCCACTAGCCCCAGCATTGACCTCCAGGCCAAGCATGTCCCCGCCTCCGCTGTGGTCTCCAGTGCCATGAACTCGGCCCCGGTCCTGGGCACCAGCCCATCCTCGCCAACCTTCACCTTCGCCCTCAGCCGCCACTACTCCCAGGACTGCAGTGAGTGCTGCGCTGGCCCTGTCCCCTCCCCACTGTCCCCGCTCGACCCTCCCCGGCCTGGACGGCCTGACACGGCCGCTTTGCAGGCAGCATCAAGGCCGGGCGCCGCTCATCCTACCTGCTGGCCGTCACCACCGAGCGCTCCAAGTCCTGCGACGACGGGCTCAACACCTTCCGGGATGAGGGCCGGGTGCTGCGGTGAGGACCGAGGGACGTGGGTGGGGGGCCTCCTCATGGTCCCCGGGCCACTGCCCTCACCTTGCTCCTTGCTTCCCAGGCGCCTGCCGAGCCGCGTGCCCAGCCTGCGGGTGCTGCGCAGCTTCTTCACGGATGGGGTGAGCAGTGGGCGTGGGTGGGGCCCAACCTGCCCCCTAGACTCCTGCTCCTTTCTCTCCACACCCCTACGCCACCCTCGTGACCACCCCTGTACTGGCTGTGTCACCCTTTACCGCCCACACCTCCCACCCAAGGCTTTAGCTCCTTTCCAGCCTACTCTCCGCATTTGACTCAAGTTTTGTTACTGTTTTTGTTTGTCTTTTTGAGATAGGGTGTCTCTGTATGGTTGAGGGTGGTCTTGAACTCACTATGGGACCCAGGCTAGCCTCAAACTTGCAGCGATCTGCCTGCTTCAGCCTCTTGAGTGCTGGGATCACAGGGTTGTGCCTCCATGCCCGGCCCTTGTTTTCACGGTCCCTGGGGTTCTTCGAGCCTGCTGTGAAATTTCAGCCCCCTTCTGACTTTTCCGGGCTTCCTCCTCTGTGCCTTCTCTACCCTTAATTCCCTGCAGTCAGGGTTCTCACCCATCCCATCATTGTGGGGCCCCTGGGACCCGTCCCTGCGCGTCCCTGGGTAGATGCTGCCCACGTGTGCATGGTATCCGCCGGGGCAGCTGGCTGGAAGAGACAGGGATGCCGGGTGGCGACACTGATGGAGGGGCTGGAGTTGCAGGCCGTGGGACCCAGAAGCAAAGGGCTGGGAGCGAGCCAAGGGCCTGGAGTGCTGGGCAAGAGTTCTACCGAGCAGCCGTGCCCAGCACTGCGACTGTTTCTTCTTGTTTTCTTTCTTTTTTAAAAAAGATAAGGTCTCCCCACATAACTCCGGCTGGCCTTGGCGCACGGCGAGCCTCTTGCCTCAGCAGCCCCAGTGCTGGAATTATAGGCTGGCCCCACTTGTCTAGAGTTGTTTGTTTTTGTAGTACTGAGAATTGAACGCAGGGCTGGGGCCTTCAAACTGAGCTACACCCCAGCCATATTTGGCTTTTTTTTTTCTTTTTCTTTTTTCTGTTTTTTTGTTTTTTGTTTTTTTT
>NDGN011376817.1:0-17667 GCA_002564285.1 Tympanoctomys barrerae
AGTGGAAAAAGCGCTTCCCTGGCAAGCGCAAGGGCCTGAGTTCAATCCCCGGTTCTGCCAAAACAAAAAACAAAAAACAAAAAAAAAAACTTAGCACTAAAAAAAGACCATTTCTTAGAAATCCGAAATACAGTAACAATCTAGATGGAGAATCTTTTTTTCCCCAGAGAATAGACCCAAATACAAAGGTAGAAAACAAGGAAGGGGAGAAATCACTCCCAAAGGCCTACAACTGGAATGGTAGCAGTTCGAGAAGAGAAGGGAAAGAGAAAAGCAAAAAAGTGATTTCCTAGAAATGAAGGGCAAGAGCCCTTAGACCGGAAGGGCCCCAGAGCACCCAGCCTGCGGTGTGGACAGTTCCCGTGGAGACTACGGCCATCCCTGGGATCCCTCTGAATCCTCTTGCGCAGCTCTAGAAAGTCCCATCAAGCGGGCCTTTCACAAGACCAACTATCCCTTTCCTGTGGATACCACGTTCAAGGCCCAGTTACCTAATAAAAGCGGTCCCCTTGGAGATTACAATTTTAATGTATACCTGGGGATGCGGGAGGGGGTTCTCCCAGAAGTCGCTTAGGGGCAAACCCTGGCTCTGCTTGGAGATCATTCCACCAGCATTTATGAATTTTCTGCTCTCTTGGCACATATTAGAAGGGAGGGGAAGGGACTCCCACTGGTCCCAGGGCTAGAAACACACAGCATAGATCCCTGGGCTCTTCACGGTCCTTGCTTTAGCTCACTTAGACACCTGGATAAAAGGCCTCCTTTCCACCGCCAGCCCCAATTCCCAAGACAACTCATCTCCACTCAGCACACAGTTTGCTCCTGAAAAAGCAAAGTGAGATATTCTCCCGTTTGAAAGACAGAAAAAGAAAGTGTTCTTAAAAACTGGAATCACAAAAAGTGAAACCCAGCTATGCCTGGCAAGCTTCCATCAAGCACATTCCTACTGGAAAAATATTTAAGTCCTGGCATTTTTCTTTTCGTGTGAGACGGCTTATTTTCTCTGGAGATGTTTTGCCTAGAGAGGAAAAGATGAAAGGAAGACACAACCAATGTTTTCAAATACTCAGAGGGCTGCCATGTGGGAAGGGACGCGAGTTTGCTCTGTGTTGCTCCAGAAGGCCGCGCTCAACAGAGGGGAGCAGCCTCGGGAGCCACGTCCTCGCTCCAGCAGGATAGATAAACTGCCTCCTTCTCCAAAGAAAGCTCCGCAAGCCCTCAGTGCACAAGCAGATGCGCCTCCAGCTCGGGGCTGGGGCCTGGCTTCCTCAGCCTCCAAGCTCCCCCTACGGAGGCTTCCTAGCCTCAATTCTGACTATCCAGGAGGACAAGCATAGCCAGTGCCGCCCGCAAGTCACAGTTAAGCAGCAGTGAAGTTTAAAAAGGAGGACAGGCCTCCTCCAGCCTGAACAGGACACAAAAAGACAGCAGGGGTGGATGCAAACAGAAAAAAGACCACACCAGGGCACAGTGAGAGGACGGACACTTGGGAGCCGAGCAGAGCCTCAGGATGAACCAGACCTTCTGGCCTGCAGAGCTGTGAGAGGACAAATGCCTGCTGCTCCGCCTCCTGCACCTCAGGCAGCCTTAGCAAGCTATAGAGCTTTGCTGTGTTCCAACAAACCCTGCAGTCCACACTAAGACACATTCAAGCAAACAGGTCATTCTTTCAATCCAGCAAGCGGCCCATTTTTACCAGCAGAACCAACACATACAGGACCAGGGAACACTTGCTGTCACTCTGCACTACGCCCGAAGTAAACACAAAAAAAGAACTGAAGAAAATTCTAAGTATGGTCATTAATACACTAAAACGTTGACTTTTAAGCCCAGAGAACACATCTTCAGGAGTTATCAAAAGCATCACTATCTATCACATAGGGACACTGACTGAGCACCAGAACATACCACGGGCTGAAGTATTTGGAGTTCAGCATAGGAGGCAAAACTGAAGCCGTTTCACTCACTTGGAACATATGTCAAATGCTGAGAAACACAAAAAGAGCGCATTACAAAAATTTTTTAGGGGCGGGGAGATGGCTCAGTAGAACAAGCACTTGCCTGGCAAGTCCAATGGCTTTAGTTCAATCTCTGGTTCTGGGGGGAGAAAAAAGAAAATTAAATGGTCTCACAGTCTGAAGCTTTGGCTTTCCTGAGTCGGGACTCATTCCAAGGTGGGGTTAGAGATCTGGGTGATGCAGTCCCTGAACACAGCCCTCAAGAAGGGCCTCAGCACCCTCCTAAAACTGGAGGGAACACGTCGCTCCGCTTACCCCTCAGACACACAATGCAGAGCCAGCTCCCCATGGGCAGGCCCCAGCTCCCTGGCCTGGGCACCGCTGGTGCCTTGGCCTTCCCAGCATCCAGAACAGTGAGCAACACATTTCTGCTGTTTATAAATTCCCCAGTCTAAGGTATTTTTTTTGCAACAGCCCAAATGAAATAGGTCAATGACTAATAGCCGTGTATTTCCAAAAGGCCTATTTAGTGGAAAACCATTCCTTCTTGGCCACTTTGAAGGCAAAGGCTAGACCTTGGTGTGTTACTCTGACAAAGGCACGGTCTGACCACTGCTGTCACTTGGCTGCTAAGTACCTTCCCCCAAAAGGCTCATGTTGAAGGCGTGGTCCCAGGGGGCTCTGGGAAGCGCTGGAGACAAGCCCCTGAGGAGACCGTGGGACCCCAGCCTCCGCCATACTTGTCCCTTTCCTCCATGGTGGCTCCCACAGGAGCAGTTTGCTCTGCCACACGTGCCCCAGCACTGCCATGTGGCATTCTATGCAACAGGGACCTGAGCCATGCAATGGGTCCACCCAGCCTTGGACTGGAATTTCTAAAATCAAGAGCCAAAATATCCTGTTTCTATGAGTTAATGACCTCAGGGATTCGTTAAAAGTGCCAGGACACTGACCACCACACTCACCTCCACTTCCACTCAGTGGACGTGGAAATGCAGCAGCGCTGTCCTGGGTCGGCACAGTGCGGATCCTGCTGGAGGGTGGGCCGTGGGCCTGACTCTGTACAGATGGGCAGAGTAAGCTTTTATGCAAAAATACTTCCATGTTTTTTCTTGTTTGGAAAGCCACTTTCTAAATTTGAAGTTTGAACTTCATTGAGCAAAATGTTCAGAAGTAGACATTTTATTCAAGAATATCTCAGTAGTGATTCAGATATGAAAGAGTAAGATATATGTCTTTCTAAATGTGGCCCCAAGGGCTGGAGTTCCTCTCCTATGTGCCATGGCTAGGCCAAGATCCTGTGGAGAGGACGTTAGTGTGACAGATGGGGCAACCGCTTGTCCCCAGGCTGTCTGTCTGTCTCTCTGTGAGACGCGGTCTACCTCTCCAGAGCCGTTCCGTGCAAAGGTCACTCAGGTGTCCTCAGGAGCTGATCTGCCTCGTGGTTTTTAGAGGCTGGAACTGGTAATACTGATATGAGTCATAGAATTTCAGGGGTGCCTGGGGAAGCTCACTTTACAGATGAAAATCCCTGCCCTGTGAGATACAGGGGTGTATTCAAAGGAAGGTCACTGAAACCCAGCGCAGCAGCAGCCGCACCTGCCTCCCGGCCTTGTAGTCCCTGAATGAAGCGATGCAGAGAGACAGAGGACAAGTGCAAGTCTGGCTCTCCCTCCCCACAGCAGACACTTGTGTTTCCTTCGGCTAAGGTAAAAGGAAGGTTGACTGCTCTGTCAGACCTGAGCAAGCACAGGTTACAAAAGACAATCTTTACTTTGGCTACTGACGAATAAAAAATACATCTGTAAGGGCTGGGTGGATACCTCAGTAGAATAAATGCTTGCCTGGCAAGCACAAGGTCCTGAATTCAATCCCTGGTACCATAAAATATATATATTTCATTCTTTCTGGGTGGAAGCAGACCATGACCTGCGCCATAATTTTCCCATGACATTGAGACACTTCAAAGCCCACAGGCTAGGCACATGGCTGCAGAGCCGAGGAATTCCTCATAATCAGCTCCCAGCAATTGAACTCCAGAGCACTTTCACCCAAGTTCAAGGCTTTCCTGGGTGTGCTGTTGAGTTTTCAGAACGGTACAAAACAGCTGAGAAAATGTGTGTAATAATGCATTTTAAATACCAGTCCAGGTTCTGGGAAGATAGCTCAGTGGTTTAAGCATCTGCCTGGCAAGCATAAGGATCAGAATTCAATCCTTGGTTGTCAGTAATCCCAGTTCTGGGGAGGCTGAGACAGGAGGATTACTATGAGCCCGAGCTGCGTAACGAGACCTTGTACCAAATAAATAAATAAAAGATTAAAGTGAAAATTAAAAAAAAAAAAAAGCAGTCCCTGTTGGTGTGGGGAGCATTTCTGTCTACAAGGTACTACTATTACTAGGAATCTTGGTCAAGGGCAGATCAGGATCATATTTCAGGTTGCCAGGCAACACCTGGATACCAGCAGTAAGCACCTGCGAGGTCCCAGGTGACACACTGAGTAACATCTGGCTGTGTTACTGCCCCGTGCAACAAAGCCAAGGAGCGTGGACAGCATCCATAAATCTGCAGTTTATGTTCATATGCAGAATATGAACAAATATAAAATTAGCTGCCAACAAATGCTCCTTACCCATGGCTGAAGTTATTACTCTCACTGAAAACTGTCTTCATTTATTCAAATATTTGTTAAGGACAGATTCTATCCTCGATTCTGTTCTAGACCAAGAGGATGAAAAAACAAGGCAAAACACACCCAAACACAAATGGAACAGCTCCTCCTATTCCTAGCCACTTCCCTACCACTCACTTGTCTTCCACCCCAGGGAATCTCGGCCCTCATGATTCTTACCTCTTAAGGGGTTTGCGTGAGAGATAGACACTGGATGCCAGATGATAACAAATGGAGTGGAGAAAAATGAAAGCAGAATGCAAGGGAGTGACGAGGTTGACACCATGCCTTGTGAAAAACACTAATTAGGCACTGTGTTCCAACTGGGGTAGAAAAGAAAGCAAGCCCTAAACCCATTTCCTCTCAGTACAGAGAGGAGTTTTTCACAGAAGTACACAGGTGTGGAGTGGATCCTCCCTCCAGATCCATGTCAGGTCTTAGAATATCCACTATCTAGATAAAGTCATTAAATGTTCAAGGCAAGGAAGAGTGACTTCTAACTCTGGAGTGGATTTTCTGTAGGACCACAAGACCTGCAGAGGGCTGTGATGACTTCCCAGCCACCTCATGGCCTCTCCATATCCCGAAGGAACTAAGCACCAGGAACTGGGAAGCTCAAATTTAATCAAAGCAAAGACAGTGACATCAAGCACCATAAGAAAAATGAAATTCCTTGCAGTATTGCAAACTCAGCTATTAGATAACTAAGCAAGGGCAGCTCCATTTGTGGCTAACCGGAATGTGACATATGGGTGGGTGTACAAGAGGATTTCTGGGAAATACAAGGGACGCACCCTTTAAAAGGCTTTCACGTTGAGCACTCCCACTGAGGAGGGGCTGTCTCTTAGGCTGAGGGGTGTTCTCCAGGATGGGTAGGTGTAGCAGGGATGGTGGACTGTCTCCCGTTCACCATCTTTTCCTTCTGTTACACTCAAAACCTGTGTCTGCTGGTCCATTCTTTCCCATGAGAGGGGTCCCGGAGGGGCAATGCCAGGGGCAAAGCAGCCAACTGCCTGCTGCACACTGCTCTTGCTGCTGCTGTCGGTGCCGTCCACTCTGGGCATGCAACAGCACAACACGAACACGTAAGCAAAACTCAGTCAGTGGCTCACACACAGTAAACAGTGAATGTCTAACATTCACTAGCTCTGTGGAGTTCGCTCTCTATACTCTATATACTTGAGAAAGGCAAATCTCAGACAGACAACAGGGATCTGAGGGCTTAGCTCCATGGTATAGTAGTCATCTAGCTTGCATGAGTACTGGGTTCCATCCCCAGCAACACACACACACACACACACACACACACACACACCCCAAGTAAACTCCTGTTACACTCAAATGCATTAAGACCTGAGATACCTACTGGACTCCTCACATCTAGCAATGAGTTCTGCAGACTTGCTTTTTTGATCTAGTAAGAGTTTTCCTCATATGTTTCAGGACAGCCTCAGACTCAGGGCAATCCTCCTGCCTCAGCCTTCTGAATGCTGGAACTTATAGGTGTGTGTCATTGTGCTAGCTTGAAAACATTTTAAATGTAAAACTGCTGCTAGGCCAAGACATATCAAAGTCATTCTAGTCAGGCATTCTAGCTCACAGAAAACCACGAAAGACTATAGGACAACTGATAACAGCTTTAGAGGGTACAGACTTTTTTAAAACTAGCCTTTGCAGTAGAAGCACATTTACTCAGAAACTAGGAGCCGTTGTGCAGCCTCTGTGGGAAGGCCTGGAGGGGACGGGCATGATCAAACTCCAGTTGGGAAGAGAAGGCCCAGCTACACTTCTCCACAAAATTTCAAGAAACTGGTGAGTCAGTAAGTCTTCTCACAAAGGCCCGGATGAGAGGGACTGAGTCTCCAGGGCTCAGCGATTCGCTCAGATCTCTCTTTCGTCCATGTCTAACGTTTGTGTCCACGTCTGACTGTGCGTGCCCCTTCAGATGACTTCTAAATTCCATTCAGAGGCCCCTCCCTCTTTATCCCTGACCCTGCTCTTCAGGTTTCAAAAATAGCTACGAGACTGATTCTGCTTTCATGGTTTAGAAGAGGACTGGTTCTGAATTACCTGTATCTCCGGTTTCAGAAAAACATTATTCTGGCCAAGGTAGGAATAAGTATGTTCACCTCTGGCTCTGTCTAAATATTCTGTCTACTGTGGCCGCATCCCTCCAATGCACCCAGTCTCACAGAAATATTGTTATCATTGTTGGTTTTTTGTGATGCTGGGAATTGAACCCATGACCTTGCACAAGCTAGGCCATGTGCTTTGTCACTGAACTGCAATCTCAGCCCATAAATGCTGTCTGTCACTTTAAAGTCCTCCCACCCCCAGCAAGAATGGACCTGTCTCAGGCAGGTCCCCATCTGGTGACCTTGCTGAGCACGTGCCAAATACCACGGTTGGTGAAACCCCCAATTGCCACCATTGGGATCCTATGCACCCAGTCTGCCCACGGATCAAGACACATCGGGTTTATTTATGTGGACGGTGGTAGGGACCAAGGTTTCTAACACTGACGTCAAAAGAAAAACATGACCAAAAAAATGTTTAATAATTGAACATGAAGGCTCACTCTGTTTTTACATTGCCAAGCTATTAATTATCGCTCACAAAGCAGACAAAATAGAGAAAGAAAACAGCGTGCACCAAGTTGCCAAGGGAGTAACAGTCCTGCCCACAATGCTGAGAGCGGGTCCCCAAAGCTGGGACGCTAATGTGTCTCTGGTGGTGGCCTCTGTGGTCCTGGGCCACTCAGGGGAAACAGCTGGCCTTTCCTAGGACTCAAGGTCTTTTCACAATCGTTTTTCTCTTCTTCAGTAGTGGGACTGAACCCAGAGGCATTTTATTTTTGTGAGGCAGGGCCTCGCTAAATCAATAACTCCCCCAGGCTGGGCCTGAACTCACCGTCCTCCCGCCTCAGCCTCCTAGGGTGCCTCTCCAAGCAGGTGCCGCCGTGCAATTGGCACTCTTCCTGCTCAAGGAAGGTGATGTCTGCTCAACCCCCAAGGCATCTGTGATTCGAAGCCTGGATGGGCTCTGGGAGACAATGGAATTTAGTCTCAGGGTAGAGACAGAATGACTTTCACAAAGTCAGTGTTTATCCATGTGGCGGAAAAGGACAAGCTATCACATCTGGACTACAGGAAGATAGCCAGGAGCAACCCTGCGGAGACACGCCACACATGAGCAAGACTGCCCAGCTCTCTGGGGTACAGCGAGCACAGCCAGCCTGTCCCTCTTCCTCTTCCTGGCCCACAGTTCCACAAAGCCTAGCAAGAAGCCCATGGGGCCAGAACCTCCCTTGGTGACCTGTCCTGGGCCTCTCACCTTGTCCCCGGAACACTTCCTAGGCTATCCTCTGCTGTCTGGACTTCACCTCCACACGTGGAGAAAACATGCTGGACCTCACCGAGGCTCCTGCACAATTGTCTTAGCCTTGCCAATGTCATCACCCCTTCCCAGGGTTGCAGTTAGTTACTAAAGCAGGGGGAGGCTGGGGCACAGCTCAGACAAGAGCCCAGGAGGTACAGGGCATTATTCTCCTCCCTTTGCCCTCACCCCTCACCACCTGCTGGGGGGACCAGGGCTGAACTCAGCTCTACCTCTGAGCCGGACCTTGGCCTGCATCTGCATGGATCTAAATCCAGCCTCCCCAACCCCAGATTTTACTCCACCCTTCACCTCAAGGAATTGCTTTGCCTGAGCTCTGAACAGGCCTTATCTTTCCCAAAATTCAGTAGGCAACCACCAAATGGCCTGAGCTGGATCAGCCTCAAACTTGCTACGTAAGCCAGGCCGGCTTGGCCTCCTGATGTTGGGACTCCAAGTGTGCACTACACTCCCAGCCTGACTTACGTCCTACTGCGCCTTCCACAGCCTTCCTTCTTGGATGACTTGATAGGAGGCACTGTAAAAGTAGGATTCATTTCTTAGCCTGCTTCATCTTCCTGGAGCACTCAGCTCAGCGACATGGCCGTAAGTCAAAAACCACTGCTGCCCAGTTTGACTCAAAGGGAAACACAGAAGAATCAAGCACTGCGCCTGGGAATTTGAATTGTGTCCTTTATGATCATTCTGGTGACTATTATTTCCTACCATTATGCTAGGTCAGGCAAGCGCTCATCTGAGAGCCTGGATATGGCCAGCTTTATGTGGATATCAGTCTTCTTGCCAGCTTCAAAGCTGCGCCCTGCGTGCAGCTGGGCTGCACCGGGGGCATGGAACGCAGGGAAACAGGTTCCACGTGTTTGAGGAATCTCATCCCGCTGGGGCCGGTCCAGCCTCCTTTCCCTTTATCCGTCTTCTTTATTTGTACTGGGGAGAAGCAATGACTTGCTGTACGCAAGGTCGTCATTTTGCTCTCTTCAGCAGTGCTGATGAAGCCCTTCTGGTTGTTACTGCTGAAATAGGGGTCTGTCTTGCTAAGAATCTCAACCTGCCCAGGCTGGGCCAGGACCTGCGGTCCTCCTGTCTCAGCCTCTCAGAGTGCTGGGATTACAGGTATACACAAACACATCCAGCTCAGTCATTACTTCATTAAACGAATGGCTCCAGAGGAAACGGCAGCTCCAGAAGAGGCTCCCCACCATACAGACTTCCCCTGTTCATAAGAGACCTACACAGGACAGGGCCCTCAATTCCACCCTCAAAGTCTGGTGCTCCAAACCATCCCAAGTGAGGTGAAATCCAACAAGATACTTGGCGAAAGGCTCACTCTGAACAACCACCTCCAAGACCTGCAGGCACAAAAGCTCTCAGATGTGCAGTCTGCCTTTAGGCAAAGAGCCGTGTGCACTGGGCAGTGTACCTACTAGAAAAACCTACGCAGGGTGAGAGGTCTGTCACCAGTGTAGAAGACAGCACACTGTTATTCTTATTGGGTTTTAGAGATGGATCCCAGAGGTTCATGCTTGTTAGGCGGGTGCCATACCTGTGCTCTACCATGGAGCTAGTACTCTGCCCGATTCTTCCAAATCAGCCATGACTCTTCACTGTCTCAACATAGTCCACATTCAACAGCAGAAAAGTACTTTGGACAAGGCAATGATAATTTTAAAAAGCAGCAGTCAGGTCAGGCATGTAGCTCAGTGGTAGAATGCTTGCCCTGCACTGCAGAGAGGCCTCAGTACTGCAAAGAAGTAAGACATAACACAATAAAGAAATACTAAGTTCTAGAAAGAGATTTCTGGATAGTGAAATCTTGCCACAAACAAATAAGCAACAAAACCCAACAAAAAGGTGTCTGGCTTTGAGACCTAAACATAGAGGTACTCCAAGAGGAGTATTTCCTTTGGAAACTAACGGATTACTTTCGTTGTTGACATCATCCATCACTACACGGAATGATGGTGTGTTTTCTGGAGAAAATATGTGACAACTGAGTTTTCCACAGTTCATTCCAAAAGCTATTTGTCCCCCATTCCTGGCCTCCTGCCCAGAGCCGAGAAGGATAGCTTACCTTCGGTGACAATGACTTCCTCCTCCTGGCCGTTCTGGGCTCCCTCCTGGAGGATGAGCTCTCCTTGTTCAGCCAAGCCATTGACGGTGGACAGCTGACCATTCTTCTGCAGGAGCTGTGGCGAAGACAGAACCGTGTAAACTTCACGTCAGTCCTCACATCCAAGTTAGAGCAACACACGAACGTCCAAAATTATACAAACTATTCAAAGGGAAAATGCCAAGAAATAAGGACCCATGACAATGAGGAATTAAGCTACACTCATCTGGGGGACCCCACTGCCCTACAACGGGCCTGGGGTGCTGTCATCAAGCACAGTGGCCTTGGCCTCTGGGGTGGTACGTGCACCATCATGCATTCATCTGACGTAGACACTCACCATTCCAGATCTCCTTCAGACATAACACTGAGTAAATTAGGCACAGCTCCTACCATCCTGACCCTACAAACTGCTACGGAATCTGAACTCCCACCCTGCAAACGGATCTTGCTAGGTAGCCCCGGCCTCCAAATGCTGACCCTCCCACCTTAGTCTCCCAAGTGCTCGTAGGGTAAGCAGGTACCATCACACCCATACCTTGAGCACATTGGGTAAGCTTTCTACCACCACACTACATTCCCAACCCTGAATGCATTCTTTTCTTTAAAATCGTGACGCACAATAGCCACCGGTAACTGGGATACATAAAACAAGCCTTTCTCAGGTTGCAGGGCAGATGTTCAAGCAAATAATTACTAAACTGCAGCTGTGCAAACTTTCATGAGGAATAGGCCAGACCACAATAACCAGACAGCCCTCAATAAGGCTAAGCATGTCCAGGACTTCTCCCAGGTAAGAAGAGAGAAGCCTGCCTAAGCCACTAGGCAAGAGTTGAGCTAGATAAGGGCTGGGAGCAAGAAGGCCTAGTGGAGAGAAAGCCAGTGTTTCCAGAACCTAGGGAACGAACGTCCAGTGCCACTTGCACATGCCTGTAGGATGGCCTACGGAACTCATGTCCTAGAACAAAGATTTTAAAAATGTTGTAAGCCCAATAAACATAACACAACAGGAAGAACCTGTAAGTTTCAACAATGCATTGTAGCTTGCACATATTCATTGTAAAACCCACTGGGGCAGGTGCCATCATTGCCCTTTTACAAGGGCCCTGAGACTCAAGGCAGTTACCCAGCATAACTGTCCCCATCACTCACCCCCCTAGCCAGAAGTCGGGGTCTTATCAGGCAGTATTTCCAGGATCTTTCCATGTCACAAAAAGAATAATGCCACATCCTCAAGGACATGTTACTACACACCATAGTAAAAGAGTCATCCACACATACCAGCCACACCTGTTACAGAGACGGCTCCAAAGGTGGAGCCTGTACATGGCATGAAGGAGGACCTGAAGCCCAGAGCCCATAAAGAGAAAAAGGAAGCCTCAAAGTGGGGCCTTCTGCCTGACATCATGCCATCCTACTTACAGGACAGCAATGATGGGCCAAACCTCAAGGGTTCAGATCAGGCTTGAAGCCTCAGAGGGCTCATGAGGGTCCATCCAGAAGCCTTGAGCTATGCTAAATTGCTTTCACCTGGTGACTTTGTTCCCTGCAACTCCATCCTTCGATGGCCTGCATCTCTCCTAAAATAATACCACTGTGCTCTAACGCTGACGTTCCAGATGGAACAGTTGGCTTCAAAATGCCCATGCTGAGTCCATTTATTAAACGGAATACTCAGATTACACTTCCACTTAAAGTCTTCTCTTACCCAAATATGAAAGAGGGGAATTTTAAATGAAACCAACAGACAAAAGGAGAAGGGAGGAGGTGTTTCTACAAGGCCCATCAACAAGCTGTCAGAATCTTCTAACTAAATATCATTAGTGATATGCACCGGGTTAGATTTGGATTTGATTAATAATGTCAAGAGCTGGGGAAAGGAAAGCAGGAATCACATATTTGCGTGAGTTACAGGGTAACTCGACAGATGTTAAATCTAAAAAATGCTGAATGCTTATTTTTTTTAAAAAATATTTATTTGGTACAGGGTCTTGCTATGCAGCTCAGACACATAGTGATCCTCTTGTTTCAGCCTCCCCTGTGCTGGGATTACAGGCATGTGGCTGACTTGGCAGGCCTTGGGCAGGGCCAGCATGGCATGTGGTGCCAGGGATTGAACCTGGGTCCTTGCGCTTGCCAGACAGGCACTTAGATCACTGAGCTATCTCCCCGGCCCTGAATGCCTACTTCTGACTGTGGCAGAAGTGAGCACAGAGGTCCTCTTATTTTGATTCCAATGCATTAATCTTGGGTCACTTATGCCCTTGCTTAGCCACACAGGGCTGACATTCTACAGAGTCTGGAGTTGCTCAGAGCTTCTGTCACTCTTGTAATTCTTTGTTGTGGTCTAATCAAAGACATCTTTAGCTGGAGCCATCAGATCCCCTTAAATGTGAGGGGTCCATGCTGCACAGGCACTAAGTACACTGGATGACACAAAGACGATTTTGGGGGCAGGACACAGCCCTGGGGATTGATCCCAGGGACTTTTGCCTTTTATTTTTCTTTACTCTGAAGCAGGTTCTTGCTAAGTTGATAAATTGTTCCACTGCTCAGGCTGGGCTCAAACTTGTGATCCTTCTCCCACATCTCAGCCTCTGCAAAGGGATAGAATTACAGCTGTGCACCATCACATCCCACTGAAAGAATCTTGAAAACTGCCATCAGCTGCTAGGCCTCCTTATGCTCTAAGAAACTTAGAGTAAGTTTCTGCACTGAGCGAGGGTAACTGTGTCGCTTTAGAAAGGCATTTGTCCTCAAGGCCTAAGCGTGGATCCAGCGGCCCCATCCCTTACATTTCTACTGTAAATCTGTACCTGAGTGTCTTCTTAGCCAGTTGTGCATCTCACTACCTTTCCCTGAGGGACGCAGGAAGCAATGTATGTGTTTACCCACCAGATATGACGAACGCGGCAAGAGGGCGTGCCTGTGTGCCAAAGGTTCAGATCAGGACTTGGACCCACCTTTATGCTCTTTTAACTGGTTTTGCATACGTTTACTGGAGCATTAAAGAGCAACAGACCCAGTGGGTTTGGACATGTGAGCCAAAGTCCTGTGACAGTGACATGGAACGAGAATCGACTGATACAGACACAGGAATGCAGACCCCCTTGATCCAGCTGATGATGAAAACAGCAATGTGAGCACTCATGACTGGTTGATGTGTGAAATGGCCATGCAACGAAATGGCATGACCAATGTTAGAACGAGGCCCAAGAGTATAGGGAAGGTCTTGGCAGGAGTGAAATGCATGGGACAGTCGGCCAGCCCTGCCACTCAGGGTTGGACATGGTAACAGGAAATGCCGCAAGATGCTGTGAAATCCACACAGGCGAAGTGCAAGTAAAACATGCTGTAGTCACCAGAGGCCATATTCAAAATTGTATTTATTGTGACGCCTCACTAGCTGAAGTGAAAACATTCATCTGTGTTTAGCAGATTTCTCATGGTGATCGTAGGAATGTAAAAGACTTATGGAAAAGTAAGGGGTCAAAATATGCCCCCCCCCCAAAAGAGTATGGCCTTGTAGACACAAAGACATTCTTTAGACATTTTTCCTGGAACTCAGCCACCAGGTCCTTGTTGACATAGTAATAAACTGAGTGATGCTGTGAACAGACTTGTTGCTCCCATCTCCCCAACTGTGCAGAAGGTGACATCTGACAATTTCCAACTGATGTTACATTCGCCAACAGAGCAGTTGGACCAGCACATGAACTGTGCACAGAAACAAAGCAGAAATTCCAAATGAAATGCTGCAATTTTTTTTTTTTTTCAGAACCAGGGATTGAACTCAGGTCCTTGCGCTTGCCAGGGAAGTGCTTATTCCACTGAGCCATCTCCCAGCCCCAATGCTGCAATTTTAAAACAGAGAATTATACAGTACAATCTTCGATTTTCAGTAAAGATATAACCTTGACCTCCTATATGGCAAAGAAAAGCAAACTCACAGTCATGAAGGTAGTATTTCACCATGATGAAAATATGCAGGGAAACCTCGACAAAACAGAAGCCTAAGTTTCTACAACAGCACTGAATGTGGAGCGGATGCTGCAGAGTTATGCAGCAGCTGAGTTGTCACCTGACTGATTTTTTTTTTTTTTTTTTTTGGGTACCAGGTATTGAACTCAAGACCTTACGCTTGCCAGGCAGGCACTTATGTCATTGAGCTATATCCCAGCCTCTGACTGATTGATTGATTCTGTATTTTAGGGAAGGGTCTACAGGTGTTCAGGGTCTCACTATTAGATTGGACAGGTTGATCCACCTGTTCACAGCCTCCCAACATCTAGGATTAGAGGCACATGCCACCATCCCCAGTCTCAATCTCAATTGCTGTCTCAGTGTGCCCTGGGTGTGGGGCTGGCACGGCAGGGCCAGGGATCGAACCCCTGGCCCCCACACCTATTTGCAGGTGCTTTAATCCACTGAGCTATTTGGCCAGCCCTGAAATATCACTTGAAACACAAAGTATTAGCCAATGACTGTTTTTCACTCAATCCTAAATATGTGTGGCATAGTTTGAGAGCTCAGAAAGAAAATAAACAGTGCAAAATGTTAAGGAGAAACTTTCTTAGAGGACTGGGACTTGAGCACACAAGAGGCCACATATAGCAGATGAAAACCACAATGTGTTTTGCCCAGGGAATGATGAGGACACACTTGTGGAGCACACTGTGTGAACAGGCATGCACAGCATCACGGAGACCTACTACGACAACAAGAAAGAAAAATTATGTCAACCGTGCCCTATAAGAAAGCACAGGAAAACAATACACTGCTGGTAACTGCGCCGAGAACACAACAGTTGTCATGTGTGAAGACTGTCTGCTTTAGGTATAATTGAACAAAAGTATTTTTTGTATTGTACTACTGGGATTTCCACTGTAGATCATAAGGGAATTTATTTCTGATGCTTTTTTACGACTTCAAGACTTTGTACACCAAAAAAAAAAAANAGAATCACATTGAAAATTTTGCTACTTTTTTAGAAACATTCAATAAACATTAAAATCTCAGTACTCTGTGACTTTTTTTCCTTTTAAGTACTTACGTTTAGCATAACAAAACTCATAAAGAAATTAGTAACTCATCAATAGAAATAGTCTGAAGAATAAACATAGAACAGAGTTAGTCTTATGCTTTTTTTTTTTTTTTGCGGAGCCTGGGATTGAACTCAGGCCCTCGCACTTGCCAGGGATGCAAGTGCTTATTGTACTGAGCTATCTCCCTGGCCCCCAGTCTTGTGCTTTAAGGATTTACCTTTAAGTCTATTTTATTATGTTCACAGCTTCAGTCCAACAAGTGTACCCAACCTGGGACCCACAGGTTCGTGTCCTGGTGAGCCATCAGGGCTCATGCCACACAACAATCCATGTATAATGGTACCTTACACCAGGTCTGGTGGCACATGCCTGAAATCCCAGTGCTCAGAAGGCTGAGGTAGGAGATCAAGAGGTTGAGACCAGGCTGAACTGCACAGCAAGACCCTGTCTCAGACACTTTGAGCTCCATGCATTCAGATGCATCTCTACCGAGAAGAAGGCTGCGGGCTCATCCCCGCCCAGCAGCTCTGCGAGAGACGGGAAGCACGCACAGCTCTACCTACGGAGACCCTGAGAGACAAGAAAACTCCACTCCACTCCTGGGACACAGGAAGGGACAGATGTGACAAGGAGGAGGCTGTCTGCGGCAAGGAGGAAAGTCATGTGATCTAAGGCTTACAAACAGGGGCTGGCCAGATAGCTCAGTGGACTAAATGGCCTGCTTAGGCAGAGCGCAGCGCCAGGGTTCGATCCTCCGCGCGTCATGCCGGCCCTGCCACCAGGGCGTGCTGAGACAGCAACTGAGACTGGGTGTGGTGGCACGCGCCTGCAATTCAGGGTTTAGGAGATTAAAAAGAGGAGGAAAGATCACTATCCCCGATCTACACAGTGAGACCCTGTAGACCCTGTACCAAGCACATTAAAAAAAAAAAAATGTAATCAAAAAGGCTTCCGAACAGGACAGGGAAAGGAATTGATGCTCCCCTTTTCTACCGTGAGGCTTTCCTACCCACCCCCCTCCGCCACCACCCAACTGAGACTTCGTTTTATGAATACTTCATTTCTTTCAAGACAAAGATTGGACTTGAAAGATACAGGCCTCGCTTAAGCACGCTCAGCCCCAGAAACCTAATCTTCCCACTGGACCTGCCCTTCAAAAGCATCGATGCCCTTGAACACATCAAAACCCTCAATGTTTTCACACTGATATCCTTGGAGTAGGTCAGCCAGAGTTTATTCCAGGAAAGTATGACCACATTGCAACGAGGCAAGCATCGAGCACAATACTGCAAGGCCTAGAGCACCACTGCTTCCCTCTTCTGTTTGTAAGAACTGTGAATACCCAAAGTGGTGGTTCAGGCGCAACAGAAAAACTGAGACTTCCCTGTCCCTCGACCCTTGCCCTGGCCTGCAGCTTGCTTGGACCCCTGCCCGCTCCCACAGCCGGCAGCAGCAGCATTTATCGAGCTCTCTGATACATTTGTTAAGCAAGGAACAAAACACAGCAGCTCTTGAGAGTGGCCAGGAGATGGGATAGAAGGGCTGAGCCAATAAAGCAACACTTCCTGACCCACATCCCTGCCTCAGCTTATGGGGTTTCCTTCTGTGATCCCACTTCCAACCTCCAGAGCTGTTCCATAGCATCTCCCCACCAGGAGATGCTCTCCGCCAGGCTTGGGGGTGCCCACCACTGTAATCCCAGCACTCGGGAGGCTGAGGCAGGAGGATTGCTGAGCTGAGGCCATCCTAGGCTACAAAGTGAGTTCAAGGCCAGTTTGAACTGCATAATTAAGCCCTGTCTCAAAAATAAAAAGGAAATTGTTTACCATTTAAGGAAGGTTTTCTGGAACAATCTCTGTATAGCTCATGAACCTGTGAGTCTGAGTGTGACATGCCAGTAGTTCTCTAATGCTATCACCGAATATGCAGCTTCTTCTTATTATTATTTATTTGTTTTTATTTGTGTATTTGCTACAAGGTTTCACCAGCAGATAGGATGGTGATCTTCCTGTTTTCAGCCTCGCAGCACTGGATTACTGGCATGCGTCACTGTACCCGGATTCTGTTGGCTCAACGCGCCCAGGGGCAGGGCCAGCACCGGGGTGCTGGCCAAAGCAGGCATTTAGTCCAGAATGTGCAGCTTCCATTTCTTCCATATTTCAGGGGCCGGGGATTTAGCTCAGTGGCACAGTGCTGAGGCAAGTGTGAGGTCCTGGGTTCAATTCCATGTACCCCTCTCATTTTTTTTTTTTTTCAGTAAAATTCATCATAATTACTTAACAACTCAGCCTCAACTTTGGGCATGAAAGCTAAGTACTACAGAGAAACCTACTAAAACTACCTGCTTTCTTTTAATATGTAAAACGAGTTTTCCTTTCAACGGAACATTACTATTCAAGTGTTCAAACAGGTGGATGTTAAAACAATTATGGCTCAGTGGTCTAAAGCACCTACTTAGAACAAGCTAAGCAAAGCACAATGGACCACGGTT
>NDGN011376821.1:1168-22720 GCA_002564285.1 Tympanoctomys barrerae
ATTTCAGTAGAAAGTACAAAAAAATTCACCTAATGAGTTTGGCAAGGATGTGGAGAAGTTGGAAAGACAGTGTGCTGTTGAAGAAATTACAAAATAACACAAATGTGTTGAGTATCAGTCTGAAGTTCTTCAACAACTTTAAAATAGAACACTATGATCAATAATTTCACCTCTGAGTATTTGAACAGAAGAATTGAACACTGTGTCTGGACAATGTAGATGGGCACTTGTATTGACAACTGTGCTATTCTCAACAGCAATAGGACAGAAGCTGCCTGTTTACCTGTTAGTAGCTGCAAGGCCAAGAAAACATGGCAGGTTTTAATACACACAATGGTTGGCTGTTAGGGGCTAAAATGGAAAGCAGTCCTATCAGATGCTACTATATTTATGAATTTTGGAGACGCTGTGCTAAGTGAATTAAGCTATCATGAAAAGGTGAAAGGCGTACAGTTCTACTCATATTAAGAATATAAACCAGAACAAGTTCACAGAAACAAAGTCAAATTCATAGCAATAGAATTTACCAGGCTTTTGGAGAAGGAAGAAAAATTGAAGCTGTCATTTAATAGGTATGAAATTTTATATTTACAAGATGAAAAAGTTCAGGAGGTCTGTTTCACAAAATATAATGACTATATTTAACACTACTTAGCTACAGCCCTGAAATGGGTTAAGAGGATAAGATCAGGTATTTTTAAAACACGGCAGTATTATTTTTGTATATGCAAACCTCCATTTTTTCTCAATTACAAATTACTAAATTATCATATAGTATGCAATATTTTAATTAAATAGAAATTAAGTTTAGCTCTGTATATAGAGATACCAAATGCAAAATGTGAGATGCTCCAGAACTGAAGTCAGCTCAAATATAGACAACATTGTCAGCTGCATGTGTGAATGCGCCATCAGGTCAGGGAGCTTCTCAGGTTCTTATTAGGCCTTTTTGCTCAGAAAGTAGAACTGCAAATAAAAAAAAAAAAAAATACACCAAATGGGAACTTTAGTCCTAGTTTTTGAGGAATCTCCACACTGACTTTCACAGTGGCTGCACCAGTCTGCATTCCCACCAATAGTGAAGAAGGGCTTCTTTCCACCACAGTCCCACAAGCTTTTGTTATTGGTTGACTTCTTGATGACACCCATTCTTTCTGGGACAAGAAAGAATCTCAGCATTGTTTTCATTTTCACTTCTCACTAGACCAGTGATGTGGAACATTGTTTCGGATATTCATTTGCCTTTGTATTTCTTCATCTAAGAAGTGTTTACTCATCACAGACACCCACTTTTTAATCAGGTCTTTGAATTTGGTGGTGGAGGAGAGCGACCTGAATTTCTTCAGGTCTTTATATGTTCTAGATATGTATTTTGTCTGAGGAACATTCAAGAAGGATCATGTACAGGTACAGATTTCTATGGTCAGTATAATCATGCATAACTAAATTATATCGATAAACTTAATAGAAACATTTTTTAAAATATGTAACACATTTGTTAAAAAGTGTACCATACCAAAATAAAATCTCGAACAAATAAATAACAGAAACTTTTAAAGTTCCTATTACAAACTTGAACTTGTAATCAATTCAGTTTCCCTTCACGTTATTAGGAATTTGTGATGCAAAAGTTGAAACACAGTTTGTTCTGTTTCGAATTACAGTGCTGGAGATTGTACCCAGGGCCTTCACAATGAGCTATTGTTTTTAAAAACTAGTTAAGTATTTTTTTCTGTCTTTCTTTCTTTCTTTCTTTTTTTTTTTTTTTTTTTNTTTGAGGGGAAGGGTCTACAGGGTGTTCAGGGTCTCACTACTAGATCAGACTCATAGTGATTCTGTTTAGAGCCTCCCAAGTGCTGGGATTACAGGCGCATGACACCATGCCCAGTCTCAATCGCTGTCTCAGCATGCCCTGAGGGTGGGGCCAGACACACAAGCCCATAAAACCTAGTTAATTTTGAGTTATACATTTTACCATCTTCCTGACTCTGCCTCCCAAAGCACTGGGATTACAGGTGTGCACCACCCTACCTAGCTGACTAACAATTCCTTAGATAAATTTTGGTTGAGAGAAGGACCTTTCATAGCAGGAAAATGCAATGATAAGCCACTGAAACTATAGGAACAATGGGCCAAAACTAAAATAAGATGTGCAGATGCAAGCATAGTATATGAAATCACATTGTTCTGTGTTTCCTACATTCCTAATGATTTGGCAAGAAACAGAGCTCATGTACCACCTTTAAAACTGCCTCTCTGCATATCCTGCTGGCCTTTTATTTTTTTTCCTTTGCCAAATAGCTTTAATTCAAACTGTGTCTTTTAAAACATTTTTGATAAATACGAAACCTCAAGTACGTGTTGCACTGAGTGTGACTGCTAAGCAAAGCTTCCCCTTGTAATCTCCCAATGTAGGGTCGCTGTCCTGCTGGAGTGATCAGTCAGTTGACTTGCTTCTGGTTGCTCTGGATTTCATTTGTCTTTACTTATTTTCCACAGAGTAAGGATCAGTATTATAACCAAAAGGAGACAATACTACATTTTGATTACCTTTTACATTTTTTATTAGCGTCTGTTTTCTGTTTATAATTACATTCTCCTGTGGAGTTGGTGAATGCACATAACTGTCTTAGCTGTTTCTTATGCCCCTTTCCTTTCGTGGTCACCTATGATTTCCTGCCGTTGGACTAAATATTACCCTCAGGGTTCAGATGCTTATAAAACTGATCAGGAAAAAGGAGGAAGCCTAGAAATAAAGCCTGACGCCTGAATAGACTGCAGAAGAGCTTCCCCTTGCTGGAGCTCTCCTTCCTGGCATTTCCTTCCTGAGTGCAAATGTGAGGCACGAAAACTCTGTTTCTAGATTAATTAGACATTCCCTCAAGAAATATTTAAAGTTATCCTTTACCACCATTACCAGGTCATTAGAGAGAATTTGTAATTCCCAAGCCTAAGGATAACAAGCCACAGACCACTTGAAGGTACCACAGAGAGCAAAACTTCGGCATTAGAATGTTTAGTCACAGATGCTGAAAGTAATTTCCACTCTGCTGCTCACAGATAGCTGTCTCCACTTCCCTTGCGTTCGTGTCTCTCTATGTCTCCTACAGTATGTTTTTGTCTCTGTAAAATTTGTTTTGCTCTGCCACAGTTTTAAATTTGGTCTTCTGAGGAGACTGATACTTCCTCATTTTCTGAGGAGGAAGATTGGTGGATTGTTTTGTACATGGAGACCCCTGCTGCCACTGTCCACACTTGAGATCGTTACGCAGACTAAGTGGGGTTCACCTGTGGCCCCTTATACCAGGAGGCTCCCAGCTGCCACTCTGGCTCCTTCTGTCCTGCCGTCTCTGGCTCTGCTGTGGGCACCCCCAGTTTCTTTCATAATAGCCTCTCGCCTGGCAAGCAGCTCATAAAAGGCAGCCTTTCTCCCGAGTCCTGGACAGCCACACCACAAGCCTTCCCTAACTGACTGGCCAGAGAGATAATAAAGTTTTATTTCCCTTTCACAGCAGTTCAAGGGCAGGTCTTCATGGTCTTTTCTTCCAGACAAGTTTGAACAGAACCTGAGGGACACAAACTTATTTTTTTCACTAATGTTCTGGATTTCATTAAATTGGAAATGACTCCAAATGACCAACAGATTCTTCATTTGTGTGGTTCCATGTTGTATAACAAACAACACCTGAGGTCATGGCTGAGTACCTGTTTGCTTTAGGGAATCCTGAGACAAATTGAAATCTGCGTGCCTCTCTTCCAAATTTCACATGCTAAAATTACCTTCCTTCAGTGCAATTTGTAGTTTATTTAGTTTCAGGGGTTTGTGTTTCATTGCTACTGGTCACTGACAAGCAGAATACCATTTGTCTAATGTGGAACAAGTCAGACATGAATACTCCTTAAGCCTAACATTCTCAGCCATGGTGAATTCCACCACAGTGCCTCTTTTCTTCGGATTATCAGTCAAAATATTTTCAAACACTGTAAATACTTTCGAAAAGAGATCTATACTGAATTGATGTGAATCAATATGAGCAGTATATCTTACAGAAAACCTCCAAAATTTCAGGACACAAACAGTATGAAAATATGTTTCTCTCTCTTCCTACAAGTAGAAAGAGGGCTTTCCAAGAGCTTTGCCCTCACAGTGACTCAGAAGCAGGACCGGACACACCTTCTTCCTCACCTGTCTCCAACAAAGCCTGGCCACAAGAAGGGGAAGGATGGCTTGGCAACTTGCTTTCAAAACTCCTGAGCAGAGGTATTCACCGCTGCTTCCAGCAGCAAGGCCAAGGATTGCCCCAGGCACGCATAACTCCAAGAGGATGGCAAAGTAGAATCCTTCCCAGACCAGAATGCTAGTGCACAACCTGTAGCACATTAGCGCTTTGTACATATTTAAGTGATAGCTATCTGAAACTTGGGCTAGAAAATTAGACTTAAGGGTGCCCAAAAAATAAGAGAAAACTTTTGATATAAAAAAATTTAAGGGATAGAAAGCAACAGAGCACCAGACAGTATTGCGGGGACGGGACCATTCCACAGAAGCGATGCCCAAGCTCACCAGCTTGCAGTGCTGTTCAGTAAAATAATAATTCTTAATCTTGGTAAGTAATTCTATGAGTAATACAATGTCAATCAATAAGATGGAAGCAATCAGTTAATCAGTATTTAATAAACGTCATTTATAGAGTTTTGTTGCTTTATTAGCCATGGCTTTGTCCAGAGGAAGTACTATAAAATATTCGTGAGGGAATGATTGGAAATTACTCACCTAAAGTAAAAGATTTACAGTTCCCTGGGAATAAGGGCTATGTCTTATATCTTTCTCTGCCTCTGATTGCTAAGTTACAGCAGGCAGATTGACTGAGGAAGGTAACAGAAAAACATGCAAATAAAAGGCCTGAACTTGAGGCTTTTCCTGATCTCTTACTGGCAGATTAACTCTAAGCATATGGCCCTTGTTTTTGCCCCAGTAGCATCTACTTCTCTTTTGGGTACGTTCTCCAAACCCCAACTCCCACTCTCGAAATGACTCTAGACATTCCCTATGTCCATGGGCACCTGTGCTTTGTCTCCTGTATTTTGCCCTAGTGCGTGTCCCAGCAAGCACGTTCCCATGGTCAGAGAGTCATGTCTCCATAGGGAGATGATAAGTTTCATTGAAAGCTCTATTTCATTTTACTTTTTAATCGCTAGAGAAAAAGAAACATGTACTTTTATTCGATGGTGAGAGAGGATTTCACCAATCTCGAGAGGTTGGCTGCCATTTTATTCTCCAAAGGTGACCATTGCCTGAGAAAGGAGCCAGGTTAGGGAACGCCCAACTGAGTGGTGGAGAGAAAAGCAGGGGAAGTTATACACTGAAGCCATTGCTTAGACTCGCTCTGTTGGACTTCTCGCCTTGACCTTTCACCTGTCAGCCACTAGTCATGCCTTCTTCTTTGATTATTTGGAGTTCTTGAGTCACAAAGTGTTATGACAGACAAATCCTTTTAAGTCTATTTTCACTCAAAAAATAATTATGGTTATAATATCATATAAATTTAGTCAAAGAAATTACAGATCTTTAAAAATACTGTGTGCACTAGGCGTGTACATGATTCCACATCTTGTGGATATGCGTGAGCAGAAGCGGAAATCCAGCTGACGTCCCTGTCGGGATTCCGGGAAACACACAGTAGATCGAGACGGAGATTTAGGAATCATCAACATGGAAAATATAATCAAAGCCAAAGTGATGCACAAAAGGGCTTTTCAAAGCGTCCTATACTTAAAGAAGAAGAGGGTATTGGACATTTTAAATTTGATGCTGCATAAAATTCAGTGGAGTTGAGTACAAAGGAATAATTTATCTGAAGTCACAAGGGACTATGTTGCCCTAAACCTGTAGAGTATACCATGAAAATTATTGTTCATCACCTAGGCAGATAAAGGGGAGTCAGTGAAAAAATCTCACAAAATAACATTTTCACTCTTGATAAAATTGCCCTCATGGAAAGAAGATATCTTGTTTCCTTATTTTTCTCATTGCCTAATGCCCAAAATTAAGGATGCAAAATTTTATTTAGCTCGCAAGTTTGTGGAAGTTTCAGTCCACAATCAGCTGGCTCCGAGGCAGGATGGCATAACAGAAGGGTGATGGCTTATGGTGGTGAAAGATGCCAAGGACAACAAGGACAGAAAGGGGAGCAAGGCTCTGGTACTCCCCTATATCTTATGTAGTCTACCACCCCCAGGATAGATGTATCATACACACCACGAAACCCAACGTTGAGGACAATAAACCAATCACAAACTGTAGCTTCCATGTTCTCCAAAATGCTCACCACCCATGACTGCATGAAGCTTTCAGGAAACATCCAGACAGAAACCATGTTAGAAGAGAGGTTATATGTGGAAGTTAATGACTTTAGAGTAACTAATTGATTCTCCCAATTCTTTAAGCAAAACTTAATAAAGACCTTCTTCAAGGAAATAAGAAGTACAATGAGAATGATGTTTGAAGGATATTAGGGATATCTTACATAATTCAAAGATTAACAGGATAAAGAAGAACAGCTAATATAAAGGGCTTCATTATTATAATTGAGAAAATAATGACAATTCAAAGCCAACAGAAAGTGAGAAGATTATCTAGAAATTGGTGTTAAATGCCAACCATAAACAAAGAAGCCTAAGAGAATAAAGATTAACTATAAGGATGAAGTACCAGGGAAACACGACCTCCTGTGAAAACTTAAAAAAGAGAAAAGCGGGACCTGAGAGATAGCTCAACAGACTAAGTGCCTGCTTAGGCAAGAGCAGGGACAGGGTTCAATTCCCAACACTACACACCAAGCCAGCCCCTCTTCTGGATGCACTGAGCCAGCCACTGAGACTGGGCATGGTGGTGCACGCCTGTAATCCCAGTGCTGGGGAGGCTGAAAACTGGAGGATTGCTCAGAGTCCAAGCTGCATAGTGAGACCCTGTACCAAATACATTTTCAAAAAGGAGGGGGAAGGGTGCAAAACAAAACACCACAAATTAGTCTGGATGCCTAAAAAAGAATATAAACTCTAATGTAGGGACTATAAGGTCTATTTCTGAACAGCATAAGGAATGGGGCAATTATCTGAGGAATCAAAGTTCTTAATATCATAGTAAGATTTCTTCAGAGCAGGAGTGTTCCTCTCTGGTCACATTTATGCAGCATGTGTATGACTTTTTTATAACCTTAATTTTTCTGTCAACAAGAACAGCTAGAAATGTATTTAAAATGAGATTCTTAAAATAAAATAAAAATAAATAAAATGAGATTCTTGAAAATTTAGAATATATTTCTATAAAACAATCTGAGCCTAATGTTTACTTTCTGTTTCCAGTGAGTCAAATGTTGCTCATTGCAGTTATTTTCAAATAGTTTTATTCATAGAATAAATTCTCAACATCATTTTAATTTCCAGATTTCATAAAGTGAAGTATTTCATAGTATTCTCATGCAGAAGTACAGCTGTTGTAACTCTGACCAATCACTCGCTTTTCCACCTCTGATGCTTCAAATCTCTGTCTTCTGTCTTTTCTCTGTGGTGAGCATTTCTACGGTCTTGTCTCCTAAAGCCAGGAGTGAAAGCCCCTCTCCCACTAGTTTTTCTTAGTTCACTGAAAATAAAGTTTTGTGCCAACATTGTTTGGACAAGATACCTTTCCTATATCTTGCACTTTCAACAATTACTATAATGACTACAATAAGCAATGTGTCAACCTCTGTAATTGTCCTACTAATTTCTTTGAAACGGTATCACTGTTACATTTATCCTTTTTTCATTTTAAAATTAATAAATAAAAAAGAATCAAATTTTGACTTCTTCAAAAAAGAAAAATAATTTTAAAAATGAGTTGAATTTTAATTTCCTCCTTCCAGGCGCTGTCCCTTGCAAATGGCTTGGAGCCAGCTCATCTCCCTGCTGCATGGCTGGCGTTGGGCATCCCATTTTTGCAGCCTTGTGAGTCTCTGTGAATTCTTCCCCCTTCATATTTTCAAATCTATATTTTAAACATGGATCCTCGTAGAATCCATAGTCCAGGCCAACAACTAGGATGCGGCCGTAGAAACTGACAACTCTTCTGTTCATCTCAAGAATTCCCAAGGCATTGCAGATTGTGGAGGACGGGCAAGTGTGATCCTAGAAACTTCTTTGTTATCTTGGCACTAGCAAGAGTCATGATTACTGATTACTTATTAAATAATTCACACTCTCCAAAATGTATTACTTTTCCCAAGATGTCAAAATTTAACTTCAATTTTTTTCAATATGAATGTTTTCTGACACTGAATGTGGTGTCATACCTGTTAGCTCAACACTCTGGAGGCTGAAGCAGGAAATCACCTGGGCTATGCAGGAATTCTTATATATGACAGCTATGTTATTTTACTGCTCTTCAGTAATTATTGTCATATGTATAAATTATTGAAATTTAAATGTTCTGGGCTGGCGAGATAGCTCAGTGGTCTAAAGCACCTGCTGAGGCAAGCTTAGGCAAGCACAGGGAAGTGCAGTTTGATCCCCAGCACTATGTGCTGATGAGCCAGCCAAAAATAAAAATAAACAAATTTGAATATTCTGTCTTGACTGAAAGTGGGTTTGGCTCCTTGTTGACAGTAATTTAATGGGAAGAAGCACTTATTACACGTGCAGACACTGTACCTGCTGAGATCAAATGCTGAGGAGCTGAGCCACTGTAATTGCACACTAATTTACTATGGAATATTTTCCTAAGTGTAAGGACACAAAGTTATATTGAATACACAAAGTCTATTGTAATAGGTAATTATAAAAACTCCCTAGGTCCAAGTCCTGTTCAATTTTTTACTTCAGTAACTTTTCTATTGATTTATTATTCCCATCACGTACCAGCTTTGAACTGCAAGGAGGAATCCTGACGCTCACCCATTGCTCTGCTTTCTCCCTCCATGTGCCTGACGCATTTCTCTTCAGTCACTTGCGCTCTGAGAACTATTAAAGAAATTAAAATTCTAGCCTGCACTTTTCACAAAAAGTGATCACCTACCAGCTACTATTGCAGAATTCAGTTTTGTATTTTCAGAGCATGCTTTACATTTGGAAATCCGTAGAAGAACAGAAGATTTCCATTTAAATACTCTGCACATGCATTAAGGTTCAGTGCAAGAAATAGAAACCACCCAATGCAAGTCAAGCAGAGAGCAACTTCATGCTGGTAACTAGGCATTTACACAGTCAAGAAGAGGGGCAGAAGTGAACCCCAAGCTGGGCCTCCACACTGACTGAGGGATCTTCAGAGTGCGTGTACCAAGGGTTCCTTTCTCTGGGAGCAGGAGTACAATTACGTCTCTGTGGTTGGGGGTTCTGAGACAGCAGTCAGGAGTTCTTACTGTGAGCAGAGCTCTGCCACCTGGGTTTAGGTGCACGTGAGCTCTGGTACGCAGCAGGGCCTTTGCTCCCAAACTCAGCTCTGCCCACTGTTCTGGCTGCAAACAAAGCGGGACAAGAATCGAATCAAATTTCCCCATAATGTCAACATCAAACCAGACATTTGAAGTTGATTAAGTTCTTACCCAACTCGGTTTACAACTAGAATTGTAGAAACATTTGAGTCCTTGAACTGCTGTACCAGTGTATACTGGACATAAAATCCTTGCACTGCTGCCTCAATTGCCTGCCCATTATCTGGAAGCCAGAATTTGAATAGCATTCAGTCAGTTTTGCCTGTAAGAAAAAGGCAGCTGTTGTAAAAATATGGCAGCACTTGAGTAGATAGGTGCACCTAAAATGGTGAGGTTATTCCCATATTAGGCTAAAAATTGGAAAAAAAAAGTTTATTAATAGAGCTGGCCATTGGGCACTTCCTAGGTTCCAGATCTTAAATATTTGTCTCACATCCGGATGTACTTCCCCCATCGTTGCAGATCAGAAACACATCTGTCTTCATTCTTTGTTTGGTCTGTGCTTAAATATCTCCTTGGTTTCCATGGTTACCATGATGGAATGCTATGGTTGTTGACTCAAGAAGTCGCAGGATTCTTATTTGTAATTATTTCTGTTTTTTTCCTCTGACCTCTTTTATGTTGACATCTTAACAAAGGTAGTGAAAGAGTAAAACAGTACAGCATCTTAACTTGGGTGGATTAAAGGCTACATTGGAGCTTATTTTGCTAGGATAAAATTAACCCAGACAAGCGCTCCACCTTCCCCTACATTCCCCCACCCACCCATAACATATTTTTTTTCTAATAAAGTCTATCATAAGGTGGTGGCCTAACCCCCACCTGGTATGCGGTGTTGTCTCTTACCATCATCATACTGGCTTGTTTAACACTTATTGGTGTGCAGTGTTTCCTTCCAATTTTTGAGTAACACCCAGTCCCCAGGCTCAGAAGAGTACACAGGTCTGTGAAGGGGAAGTGGGTGATGTTGTGGTACAATCTCTTGTAATCCTTTCAAAGTCCTGTGCAGTACCTATAGCTGCTGCTGCAGATGTAGAATCTCAAGTTTTTGTAGTCTCTCAAACACAGGCACCAAGAGTGGTGGCCTTCTGAAAAGGAATTCAAAGGGGGTGAGCGTATTGAATTATGCAGAGCAATGTGACTTGCAGCAGGGTCACTTGAAGCACAGACACCAAATTCGTACCTGTATCTTGGCAGTTTGGACAGAGGGCTCTTTAGGGTGTGATTTTGTCATCCTGCTTTGGCCTGAACTTGGGGGACAGTAGGCAGGATGTAGCTTCCATTTTATACCCAACACAGTGGAGAGGCTCTGAACTACTCTACACATGAAGCAGGCCCATTATCTGAACCTACCAACATGGGGAGCCCACACCAGGGACTAGTCATATCTATCAATGCTTTCATTCCATCCTCTGTATTGAAATTCCAGTTACGATGTTTGTTGGGTAAAGCTTGGGCTACCACTTCCTCTTTTCCCTGTAATATTACCCCTGTTTCTAACCTCACTTGTTCTGTCACTCTCTGAATTCTATTTCTTTCCTCTAAAGTAAAGAGGATCATAAGGATCTGTTGGCAGTCATCCTAGGTAGGGTTGTGTGTTCTAAACACCAATCCAGTAATGTAATTAAAGTTTGTGGCTGTTCTGAGAATGGGGGATTCTGATTTTTTCAGTCATATAAATCAATATTGGAAAAAGGGACGTACACAAAGGTAGAGCACAGGTTCACCCCTTGTTCTGCCACTGCCATCTGTCTAAGGGGGAAAACTGAAACTGGATCATGGGATGAGACTTTCCTATCCTCTCCATCCCCTATAGACTCAGGAGAGGCCTGCTGATGCCAGTGAGATGATCGTGGAGGATTGGTTCCACACACACCCACCACTCTATTGTGTGCCTGAGGCACTCTCCTTTATCCTGCTCATGTCAGGGAGGCCCCTCTTCCTTGGGAACCATGACTCCGGGAGCAAGGTAGGGCAGCAGTGCTGCTTGGCATGCAACATTCATCCTCATCCATCATTGCTGGCAGAACAGGGTGCTGGGATCCTAAAGACTTTTCTCTCATAATCAGTACACACTCAGGGATCCCACATGCACATAACCTAAACCACTGAGGCAGTGTTCAAATCACACAAAGCCAGGAATCAATATTCCAGAAACATTCCTTATCCTGGTTCCCTGCTACCACCTCCCATTCTCTACAGGCCATGTGAGGATTCACTGGACCCTCAGCCAGCCAGCCTACCCCCAAAGGGGCCATTCTTGTTTACATAGCATGGTAAGCTTTCATTTTTTCACTCTCACCCCATATTTACCTTTAAAGTAATCAAAGTTCCAGGTCACATAATCCAGCACAGTTGGTTTGTTGTTGGCAGCCCCCATAACAGAAATCCCAAGCATCATCTTGCTCAATTCATGCAAAGAGCAAAAGTACAAGACTCATATAGTTTGACACAATGGCAGTAACTATAACAAAGTGAAGCAAATGAGCAAAATCCACGTTTTTCCAGGTTTCCAAGTAGACTGCTCCCAGTGGCAGGAGGGGCAGGAGTGGGACAATGACAACTCCCACAGGCCAGGCTGCCCATTCAATTGTGATCTCAGGGTACAGCACATCAGGGAATGCAGGTGAGTGGGAAAACACACAGACACACATACACAGACACACACACACACAAAAAAAAAAAAAACAGTTCAGACTAGCAGTTAAACAATATCCTCAGGAGAAATGTGATCCCCTCTGAACTTTCCTTTACCAATCTAAACTTTAAACGGGTTTAAATCAAAACAAATGCAGGGTGCCCTCTGACTGTAGAAGCAACCAGCCTTCCACACAGTCTCATATGGGAGAGAACACCAACCTCTTACAGCTCTTTTCCTGAGAGAACTAACTGAAACCAACCTCCCAATAACTCTCATCTGGTAGAATTGATTACTAATCCCACCCACATCTGGAATCTAGGGCCCAAAACCCAGTTTCACTAGAGATCAAAAGAAGAACGAAAGCCAATTAGCTCTCACCCTGTCAGAGAGTGTGACTCTGATTTTTCCCTTCATAGCCACAGTGTCCCGCCCTCAGCCATTCCCAGGAGGTTAGAAGCACTCAGCTGGGGCACCAAAGCTGTTCAGAAGAGGCTTGCAGGCACGGAGGAGGACTGCCTTCAACAAAGAGTCTTCCCCATGGAAATCTTACTGGGTCCTCCATATGAAGTGGTGAGATTCTTTTCACATCAGACCAAAAATTGGAAAAGGCAGAGTTTATTAATAGTCAGCCATTGGACCCTTCCCAGGCTGCAGATGTTAAATGTCCTGCATCCTCAAACATTTCCCTGATCCTTACAGATCAGAAACACATCCAGCCTCATTCTTTGTTTGGTCCTGGCTTAAATACCTTCTTGGTTTCTATAGCAAGTAGAATGGAATGCTGCATACGTTAACTCAAAAAGTCAGGATGACTTCTTTGTAATTAGTTCTGTTTTTCTTGATTCTTTTATGTTTACAACATCTCAGCAAGTGTGGGGAAGGAATGAAGGAGTTATAACATCTTAACATGGTGGATTAAAGTCCAAACTAGAGCTTCTTTGGGTAGAATAAAATAAACCCGAGAGGCACCGTCAGCTATACACCTATACACATCTACTTGCTGGCCTTAATACACAGAGCTTGGTCCATAAGTGAGTCATTATCTTTCTCAGCTTTCTACTTTCTACAATGCAGGGAGCACATTGGTAGAAATGTGAAATGGAAGCTGATCAAAGTAAATTGTCCTTTGTTTGCTCAAATCTCTATGTGTCCTACAATTATTTAAATTCTCTGAGTGAGCCTGATGTCTGGAATAATACACTCTCCTCTAAATTAAGAAATTTTGTTCCACCATGTGAAAATGTTCACAACTTCTTTCAAGGGCAACGTTACACTTCATCAACAATTGACTTTTTCCCACTAAAAACACATTTTTATTTTAGTAACACAGATTCAGAGGCAATGAAGTTGCCTAGGGAAGGTAGAGAGTGGCTAAGAACAGGTGTGGGTGAAAAAATCAAAAAGAAAACAGAAAAGGAAGGAATGAGAACAAGGGTAATCTCAGTTTTGAGTAAAACTTCTGAAAATGGCCTAGAGGTCATCAAGCAGCGTCATTCTTTGTCACTTCCTGTATCCTTTCTGCTTTATTTTGGCTTCTCCTCCCATATGTATCATCTCACCTGGTTGGGTTTCTTTAAATGATGTGTGGTTTACTTTTATGCCCTTACGAAATATCAACACTTGACTGGTACAACCGTTATGGAAATCAGTGTGGAGATTCCTAAGAAAACTAGGGTTGGAACTCCCATCCAACCTAGCTATTCCCCTCCTGGGTTCTTTCCAGAAGAACTGAAAAGATCATATCACAGCAACATATGTTCCTACATAATTAGAACTGCACAATTTATTATAACTAATTCTTAGAAACAACCCACATGCCCATCAACTGATGAATGGGCAAAAAAGATGTGGTATTTTTATACAATGGAATATTATTCATCTATAAAAAAGATCAAACCTGAGGCTTTTATAGATAAATGGATGCAGCTAGAGACCATACTCATAAGTGAAATAACTCAGACCTGCATGTGTAAACATCATATTGTCTCCATAATGGAACAACCTCAAAAAGTCAATAAAATCTGAAAGGTACAACAAATGCTTTTAAAGTAGAAGAATCTTTCCAAGGAAAGGAGCAACTAGCATGAGGTAAAAGAGAAAAGAAAAAAAGAAAGAACGGAAAAAGAAACATTTATATGTCTATAAATAGGACACCTTTGGCAATTTTACTGCTGATTTCTACTGGTCTACTGAAAGGAGCAGTTACTGCTTCACATTTTTTCTCTTAAAATTTTTCTAATTTTTGACCAATTTTGCATCTTTATATCTGATAATCTGAACGCCTAATGTGAGGACAGCCATATGCACTATAACAACCATTGCTGAATTCCTAAATTAAAAAAAAAAAGGAAAAAAAAGAAAAGGAAGTATCAAGCCTTGAGGCACCACCAGCCCTGCACTGTCACAGTAGCGGTGGCAGCAGTGACCTCATGGGGCTGCACCACCTGTTATACAACTGCCAGCCCTCCCTGCCCTGCACAGTCCTGATTATACTTTCATTGATAATTAGAAGGAATTACTCCAGCCTGACATGAACCACCTGTTTTCTTTTGTCCTGTATTTGTTTTGCTTGTTCTTGTTTTGTTATGGTTTCAGAAACATAAACTAATGCCCAACATTCAAATGGAGTAATGGTTGTCCTTTCCCTTAGAATCACTGTGGTTTAGAGACCTAAAGTCCCTAACTTGGGAAAGCCAGAAACCACAAGTGAGAGAGCAAAGATATTGTGAAGAAATTCTCAGGTATAAAGGCAAAAGGGACACAGCCACATCTAGTTAGGAACTTCAAGATCATTTACTCACCAAAACTCTATTATTATGAGTGTTCTTGCTTTGTTTCTTACTGTAATAAACACTACAGCATCATGTGTACATTGCCACCGATTTTTAGTCTGCCACATGCCCTTGATAGAAGGTGCATATTCCAGCGAGAGCATGGCTTAACCTCAGGCCTGAACTACGAAAGACAGAGATTACAATGTTATCCAAATGTACTGAAATGCTCCACCAGCGTACTTTTTGGTGTCTGAGCTTAGTAGGTGCCCTTTTAACCTCAAAACTATGAGGTCCATTGTGCTTCTATCTCCATAAATTTGTGAACCTTTTTGTTACAACTCTCCTAGGAAAAGTTGGACCCCTAAATTCATTTATTGGAAAATGTAGTTAGAGCTTTTTTTAATTTACCAGCCAATCCAGCCACATGTTTGAATCCACATTTTCTAGACATCTGTTAATCTCTGGCTACATGGTAAATTTTTATGAAAATGCCACACATATACAGTAAATGAAATACATTATTATGCTCTTCTTCTGTTTTACGTCATTCTGAAACCCATTCCCACAATATTCTCCAGCTCTCTGCCTATGAATCCTTTGAGTACTTAAGTTTTCAAGCTGTTGGCTTTTTCAAGCATACTAAGATCTAATTTTAGTTTAAAAGTGAAGCCAAAGGTAGGCTGAGGCAGGAGATTCCCAACTGAAGCTCAGCTTGGGAAAATTAGCTATTGATCAAGAGTTTGTCAAAATAAAAACTAAAGAAACTGAAGATATAGCTCAGGGAGAAGGCCTGGAGTTCAACCCCCAAGTCCTAGTGCTTTAAAATATTTTGAAGAGTTTATGGACAAAAGGGAAGGGGCCTAGAATTGAAAGAGAATTTGCTTAAAGGATATTTATGCCAGAGGAAGTGACTGTGATCGTTAGGCAAGGGAAGAGGCCAACCTGCCAAAGACAGAGGTAGGAAGGGAGGGGCAACAGCTTCTGCTGCCTATACAATCCACCGGTCTTGAAAGATCTCTAGTGCTCTATTCTTTTTCTTAGGAGTTCAGCCACTACTCCTCAGTACACTAAGTTTCCAATGAGAAGGCTGGGAAGACCATCTTCAACTTCTGCTGCTTCTGATCTCTAGCTGCATCAGCCACTGAGATTGCAGAGACAGGAGATTTCAGTAGTCCTGCAGCTAGCTCCTCAGCTCCCTGTGTGCTTTCTGACCTGAACATTGAAGACCCAATTAAGACCTGTGCTTGCCTCAGCTTCTCCTCTTTGGCTCAACTTTGCAGTGCTTGAGTCATCATTCCTACTTTAATGACTGACTACACTACCTCCTTGCTGCCCTGATCCTTTGTCTTTAATAGACATTTCATTCCAGGTGACCACAGAAGATAATTTAGGAAACTCATTAACCATTGGCTTCCTTCCATTGGCTTCCACTGACAACTTTTCCTATGAAAACAACTCAATTATCTGCTCAAAAATGCTGAGTGCTAAACACAGAATTAGGTTTAAGTATAGAAAATAGGAAACACTTTCAATGTTGTTACTTTTTAAATTTTTATTTCTATCAGTGTGAGCGTGTGTAATGCGTCATGATCACATTCATTGTGGGGAACTGGTGCAAACCTGCACATAACACACATACTAGCTCCTTTCTTCCTCTCCCGTGGTGTCTCCTCCCTCCGTCTCTTGGTCCGCGTCCTGTCAGTTACAGATCTAGCTTCCTGTTTCCTATCCTCTATACCTTATTTCCCCCCATGCCACTAACTCAGTGTTGAAGTTAGATGCTTACAAACATAGCACAAAGGACAGGAGGATGAGTTCTGGGTGAGACTCACACTGCCCACCACACTCTTTTTTTAATGCGGGTAGGTGTTTTTGAACAAATTGTTCTCTTGGCTACGTACTGCAACACTTACACAACTGTGGTACATCACTTGATTAAAAGTTGCAGGTGAACCCAGAGTGCCTTGACGTCCTGGAAACGAAGCATGTGCCACCTCACCTTTACCTGAGACCCGCTCTCCTCAGCTTGTCTGCCTTACTGGAGCTTTCTGGGAAGGTCCCCACAGCCACTCCAGGAGGCCTCTGCCCCAGCCCCTGCTCTCTCGTCCTTGGCCTCCGGGTGACCTCCTTCCTTCTACTTTGCGCTTGCAGCCCCCTAACAGATTGCACACTTACAAGAATGCATGGATTCTCCACTACTCTGTGCCAAAGTCAGTAAGAATCTCATTCTGTTGAAAGCAGCAAGTAAGTGTCAACCATGAACTAAGCATGTGACTTTGGTTTACATCTAAATTCACAAACTAAGAAAGATCCATCTCTTCAGACCTGCACAAGCAGCCATGCAGATTCTGTGATATTGGACATTCTTAATTCCAGTTTTGGTTCAAATTCCAGGGGAGGATATTGTTGCTATATTTAGTGGACATTTCCTAGGTATACAGGGAAAGGATATTTTAGAGCAAAGGTTCAATGCCCAGTTGATGAAAATGGCAAAGCAGATGAATGGGGAACGCATAGGTAGAGAAGAGGACCTATTGAGAGCCAGAACTAGGGCCACAACGTTCATGTTTGCAAACCTTTGGCAGATCCCATTATTTCTGATAGTTTATAAGGAACCTGGATCTCTGAACACAAAAACTCAGCTCAAATTCTATCAGTCACCTCAAACAAATCATTAAGGCTCTTAAAATATGCCCCTCTTCAATAAAACCATGACCAGATATACAATTCTCTGAGTTCTCATGATTCTTGATGCCGCCTTTCTGGTGTCTGACCACATGATATGAACTACTATGGCTTCCTGGAAAACTTATATCTCCAGTCCGTACATCTAAAGGTGAAGAAGAGAAAGACAGTGATTTCCTGGTGATAAAAGCCAGATTCGTAATTCTGGATGAAATTTATCTAATATATACATTATTATATTTATTATCTAATATATTATCTATATAATTATATCAAATTATATAATATATACACAAATAATATATATAATTTATTATATATAATATATAGATGATTATAAATATATATATATATATATTCATATGAAAGATCTGTTTTCTCTCATGAGTTTCTGGTTTGTGCTTACACAGAATGGATCAAGCTTCTACAATGAGAGGGAAGATAACAGGAATAACAGTGCTTTGAAATCTGCATCTTGGCATGGCTCTATTAATGAACAGGGTGAAGTTCACAAACTTCACAATGGCTGCAGGGACATCTCCTCCTTATTGTGAAAGAATGACTCATATCGCTTTTGTAGGGCTCAACACATTTTAAGTGGAACATATTAAAGTGTTAAGCCATGACACAGCATATGTGAATTATGCAGCACATTGAAAAACACCACAAAGAATCATTTGCAAATGACTCTGGGGTGGAGCGAGGAGGAGAGAACATGGAAGGACCTGGAGATGGTGGCATGAGCTCTGACTGAAGCAGCAGTGTCTAAGAGGAAGGCTCTCTACCAATTGGGTCTTGGGGGCTGCATATTGAGTTTGTGGAAAAAGGTAGCCACCTAAACTATTTAATAGGCAACGTTACCAAATTGGAAAAGTGTATCAAAACATGTACAGCTGTGCTACAAAGCTCGTCATCGTTATGGCCTGCAAACGTGTACTAATAAAAAATGTGCAAATATTCTGCATGAACTAAAAGCAAAACTCAGAATTAACTACTCATTTTAGTGGATTTAATATGAAGAAAGAAAACAATGAGAATTAATTCCTAAATGAGATCATGAAGGTAATAGAAAAAAAAAAAAGAAAGAAAAAAAGCTGGGACACCAGATTCTGCATTATGCTAAAACAAAGACACATTTTTAAAAAATGTATTGAGAAAAAAAAATTGCAATGTGACAGCTTCAAAACAGGTTGGTAGGAGAGTTACAACAATTAATACATTGCATAGTGTTGTCTTTGTAGTAGTCATTCATAGCTCAAGATACAGACACGACATCCTGTCCAAACAGTATTAGTACAGATCTTTCTTCGTATTGAATTAAGAGAAAGTAGCTATATATCTACCCTAACTATTTTGTATATACAGATAAAAAATTGTCGTTCTTCATATGACCTTTTTTCTTTAGTTTTGTCAGAGATGGGTATTCCATTGCCATCCAGTATTGTAGGTACATGAATTCAGCAAAATATTCCAATATAGTCCAGTACTCCACAATAGTAGTGGGTTATCCACAGGACTGGCAATGTCTGAATCTGATAACTTGATACTTCCACAGCTCAGCATATTAACATGGCTTTACTTTTCATACCTCATTTCTACACTTTTATGCTGGGTAGGCCAACATAAAGCAAGACTTATATATCAAGAAATGTAACTTTTGTATCTGACACGGTCAGTCAAGTCACTCAGGATTTATCCCAAAACACTGTACCACACTTTGTAGATCCTTTGTGTCAGCTATGTGGATGAGTCACAGCTATTGCTTGACCAATTTGCTATCTGTGAAAGCCTGAGAGAATGTTTTCTCTCCATGTGACTGTCTTTCGGCACATACTACATCATCAATCACATTCCTCTGTGGTCCCATAATCTTCTTGATTAGAAAATTTGGGGCACAACTGAGTTACATGAACACAAAGAGGCTTAATGTGGCAATGCCGAGGTGGCCCCTGGTGCTGGCGTATCTCCTGCGCCAGAGTCCCCACCCTTTCTGGATGGCAAGAGTGAAGATCGAAGGCCCCCTTCCAAGGAGAAGGCGTTCCTGACTCAATGGAGGAGAAAAGCGAGCTGAGTGGAAAGGGCAGCTTTTACCTAAGACGGTGGGCAGCTCTGCATTCAACTCAGGAAAGCAGTTAATTCGAATAGACTAGGGAGGTCACTGGGTCCCACCCTCTGCAGTACAAGGCTCTTTTACACAAGCACCAGTACATGATAATTTAATCCTGCCTGGGTAACTCTGGCAATAAAAGTTCTCTAACTCTTGAGGCAGCCCATTCAATAATTAGAGCTTCGCAATTATTCAGAAACTGCTCCTTACACAGCCTTCCCACGCAGGTACAATGTTTGATTGCTTTCCCACACAGATGAGCCCGCCCTTCTGCGTGCTCGCTGCCTGTCATCCACAGACCTTCAAAGGCACAGTCGACATGTGCTCTCGGACCCTCTCACCCCAGTTCTATACACCAGGCTGAGCATTCCCACCATCACTGCAGTTCTGTCTCATCCTGCAGGTAATGGCTGCTGCCTAAAATATGTTAGCAATTAGCGCTGTGCTCGGTTCGCTATGTGCGATTCCTGTAACATTATAAGTCAGTGAAAAAGAAGCAGAGAGGAGTCAGCATCCTGCTCAAGCCCGCCCGGCTGAGGATTTGGACGAGGGTTAGATTCTGGTGATTTTATCTACATAGCCAGTGCTTTCAATTTATTTCACTGAAAAAAAGGAAAAATATATCATGCATTTGGACATCTTGCACTTCCGGGAAATTAGCTTTAAAATCAAACAAAGGAAAAGGGGATGAGTGAGCAACGAGAATTCCTAGCAAGGGTATGTTTGTGGAAGTACCTGCAATTCGAGCACAGGAAAACTAAACGCCAGTGCTATTGGTCAGTAAGTCAGTATTTGATTAATAGATAGAAAAAATGACTTGATCTCAGAGCAAAACAAAATTGGAGAACCAGTGATTTCATCAAAAGATGAGGAAGAAGGACAGCCTGCACTTTTTACATCTAATGAACGTAGTATCTTCAAGAGTCAGCGTCAAGGAATAGGATGCGCACAAGCTTCAAAATGTTAATGTAATTAGCTTTATAGTGTGAGACTCCACCAGCTCCTCAAGGGGTTCAGCGGCTGAACCACAGCGTGGGAAGTTTTTGTTTGTTTGTGTGTTTGTTTTCCCAGTGATGCTGATAACTAGTATTATTTTAAATTTATGAGAAAGAAATCCCATTATTGACTGCATTTGCTATAAGGCAAGCCTGGAACTGCTGTGGCTGAAAGCAGATGCCTCTTGAATGCATCCTTTTAGATCACTTTTGCACTGTAGAGATATTTTTAGACTTTTCAATTAAGTTTGTTAAATTTTGTTGGTCAAAAAGAAATACTTTGTTATGTGCTATCCACCTTTCTGAAAGTCTTGCAGTAAAATCTTTATGCATAATTACCTCTCCATTAAATGAGTTGTCACTGGATGTAAAATATTTAAAACAGCTCTTATCACCAACCATTTACCTATGTTACAGCCTGAAAAATTGTTTGCAAAATAACAATGTAGAGTATATGCTCTAATTGTTTTTCCTAGAAATTATTATCTCTTTTCTGACAGTTTATAAATAATTACACTAAGGAGCACATCTTTCCTATTAAGTATTTACCAAATTATAAAATAAATGTCCTTGAAAGTTGCTTTAGGGCCAGCCAAATAGTTCAGGGAATTGAAGTACCTGCAAACAGAGACAGGGACTGGGGGTTCAATCCCTAGGCCTGCTGTGCCAGACCAGCCCCTGGGGCACACTGAGACACCAATTGAAACTGGACTTGGTGGTATGTGCCTTAGCTCTTAGGAAGCTGTAAAAGGAAAGATCACTGTGAATCGGATCTAGTAGTAAGACCCTGAACACCCTGTAATACAAAAGAAGAAAGAAAGAAAGAAAGAAAGAAAGAAAGAGAAGAAAGAGAGAGAGAAAGAAAGAAAGAAAGAAAGAAAGA